>NNCF01127655.1:600297-614631 GCA_002313205.1 Laupala kohalensis
TGTTTATTGTAACAATAAATCGTGAATTTAGTGTTATTTCAATTCTTATGATTTTTAAACACTATACTCAGAATAATCTATAGTTCGATAATAACTTGTACATGTAATTTTTTGCTTAAAATTACAAACATATTGACATTCTATTAGTATTATAACTCGCTGCCAACTTTTTATCTTATCTAGGAACTTTTGCTGAAATTTTTGAATCTGCCTCTGCCTTAGGGCCCTTGATCGGAATTGATGGGATGGTCCCTTGCTTGTTTCCGGAGAGTAAATTAGTTTTTTTCTCTCCACGTGGTCATACGCAGTTTGTACTGTTTTTTGACAATAAATTTATAAATTTATAGATTATAGACATACATACCAAAATCCCTATGGTAGTTTTTTTCGCTGCCACCAGCTCGGTTTCCCGAGCAACCAAACTCACGTGTAATAATAATAAATAATGATTTATTACAAATTACATGAAATCTGAATTGTTTACAAACACAAACTCCCAAAATCATCAATACATCTAATAATCGTTGATTAGACAAATAATGCTGTAAGAGAGCATCGTTTCAACTTTGTAAAATATAGTTGAAGACAACTAATTTTTAATAAACCCTCAGGTTATCGGTTCTTTCGAAAAGATAAGTTGTTTTCACCTAACAACTAACTGAAACTAGTTGCGCCCCTCGCACCTAGTAATGAATTCATTAAGTCTACCGCAGCAGCCTTAACAAATCAAACTGGTCTCCACGACCAAAACTTAGTACAGTCAGTTGTCCGTGCTGACGGATCTCTCTACGTTCCTTTGTAAAGAATCCCCGAGGAGATTCACGTCTCTCAATTTATACTCAGACGTCACGTGATCAGCGAATGACCATGCCTTCGCCACCACCGTGCAGGCACTTCGGTTGTGTCCCTTTTCCGCTTCTAGGAATGCAGAGGACGCGCCGTAGAGGACGAATCGCTATGCGCGTCACCCCGGCGCTTCGTAAAACCTTTTTCGTTCGTCTTTCATTTCTTCGTGGAATTAGTCTTTAATTTAGGAACACCTGACCCCCTTGAGACAACGTCGCCGGCTGCATTCTTCGAATACACTGGTACATACTTTCCTTAAGATGAAAAGTGTTTATTCGAACAATGCCTTCACACGGAAAACTCGTCGCACGTCCGTCTTAGCGCGGACCGGCCACTTATTGTCATATTCTTAACAGCATCCTGTTTAGAAAATACAAAGAGCTATTAATATTTCGCAAGTTGCTGGCGTGTCCTGGCGCCGACGTTACAGTTAGTAAGGCTCATTTCTGTACGAGTTTACTTACTAGACAATCATAAGTCTTTGGGGGAACAAAGTCTTGATTGCTGAATCCGGGTATTACATCTATGGTTCTTAGCCGTAGAGGATTGACTTTTCATAAGAACTGAGACATGGATATGAAAAGCTATAAATTTTATCTTGCCCCACCTGGGTATCGAACCCGGATTGACTTGGTGACGAGCAATCACGCTGACACCGTGACCACATCGGGGACCACCTGATAGAAAATTATTGTTGAACTCAAAATATTGAAGTTCTCGAAATATGACGCTATATCATAAACATCTGACCCATTATATTCCCCTATGACATAAAAATCTGACCTGTTATATTCCCCTATCTTCTTCCTTAACTCCTTAAACTATCCTTCTTTTAATTTTTTTATGGTAACAAACACTTCCTCAGTTCTATTTCTGCAGAGCACGAACGTGGGAATTATTTTTTGTACTTTTCTAAAAGTTTCATTCATGGTATCATTCACGGTATTGTTTCATGTGCGAGTAGCAAAGAAATTGGATCCAGTTTTCAGTCATTTAAAAAATGCGGTTAATGTTTCATGAGCATTTCATTTATCTTAGATTTTTGAAATGTGCAGATAATGGAGGTTGAATATAATTATAACTAATTTGAAAGAAGAGACTTCACAGAAATAGTACTGGCAAGAATATCGCAATTTCTCCCCTGGAATCTACGTGACCGATCATCATATTCATATTTACAAACAAAATTCTTATTAACTTTGTGATTAATCTATGAAGTTTCGCATAATTAATTTTTTCTGTTGATGTTGCCACTCTAATCGATATGAGTAAAATAGTGAGTATTTGACAGTTACTCGGTATTATTCAAAACTTTGTATCTTACTTTCTTCTCAACGGAGCGAAACAATATTCCTGTCAAATTGAATGTAGTTAGATAAATATAATATTTGTTTATTCTAAGACTCGACATTCAGATGCTACTGATTAAAACCTGGAAAGAAGTTCCAATTTTTCACCTTGATCTTGATATTTTGTCAATTTTTTGAGAGCTGTAGCTCAAAAACTATTAGACACAGAAATTAAAATATTTTCACGTTTTAGCAAAATTTAGTCCACTTTGAAACAGAATAGGAAATAAGAAAGTTTGCATCAGACGCATACTTTGGCATGAACTAAAAAGGAGTCCGAAAATTAACGTTTTTTTAAAGATGGCGGTGCAGAATTTTGTCAGGAAACCTTAGGAAATTTAGGGCCTTAATCCTTATAAGATATTAAAAAATTAGCTCTGCCCTAATGTTTGCATCCTTTTGGCAATTTCGATGACAATTTAACTGGACTATATACTTCAAAGAGTATCCACATAGCGAATTTTATAGTGCTGTTTGATGGTATGCTCCAAATATATCTTGAAATAAGCCAATTTAATTGATGATACATAGTGAATAAAACATTTATAATTTAAGTAAACTGTCCATTTAATTTGAAGTGTTCTGAAATTGTTTTAACTCTTTGAGTAACCATGAATAATAAGTTAACTACAATCTATTTCGTCATCTCTGAGGAACTTCCTGGAATAAGCAGCTAGTTAATTTTCCATCATTAGCCAGTTCCTTTCGAAGTAATGTTTCAATTTGCTGTGATGTCTATAGGGCGACTACTACATCCAAATCTTCTACAAGCACTTCAGTGAGCGATTAAGTCATCATTCGAAAGTTAAAGTTAAATACAATATAAAGTCCTTAATGAGAACATTGGAACTGTGCGAGGCTTGAAATCACTTTATTTCTTGCTGTAGTACGTCCTCACTGGTGTCGAAGCGAACTTCAAATGTTAATCAGACGAGGGTTGTGAGCGAGCCAGAAGGTCGTTAAATTATGCTTCGGCGGGCGCAGAGAGTAAAAAGTTTGGTGCGCGGTAGCACAATTGAATTGCCAGAACACTGTTCGAGCTTTCATCAAATTACCAAGGGCATGGATGGAAAGGTCACAAAATTCTAGCTAGAATCATTCCTTTTTCTGTGTCAATCCGTATTCAACACATTGCAGACAATATTGCTTTGAATTTCCAAACGGAGAAGGACGCTCAGATGGTAAAATGTTCATGAAGTAGATTCTCAGTGTTTTAAAAATATACACAGAAGAGTTTACTAGGAGCTTCGCCAACGAACATACAAAATTACATGGTGAACAGTTTACGGAGGTCGACATCTTAATAAAGTTCAGATCAATCCTTTGTTGTTACGTCGAGCTCGGAGGCAGGGAGATCAATCCTTTGTTATTAGGAGGAGGGGAGAGATGTGATAAAGAGACAACTCGGCATTACTTAAAAAAATCTCTTTTGTCAGTTAAAAATTGACATTTAGCCGAAGAAGAAATACATAATTTTTTTCGTTTGAGTGTGAAAATTAGTAGACGAGTTGATAAGTAACAAGTATATTAATCTTCAATTTATGATTTCATTTTCTCATATTTGTAAAAAATTCTGTTTTTGTTGTATTTTTGTTTGTTTGTTGATATATTTTTTGTTCTACAATTGTCATGTATAAGTACTTTGTTTATTCATTATCACAGTGGCGCCCGGCGTACCAGTATTTTACATATTAACATTAATTTTACTTTAAGTTTGATAATTAATATTTGAACTAGACTGGCTTTGTTTTTATCGTGTCAATACAGAAATGTACCTACCGACTCCATAAGTTTTAATGGAAATATTGTTCTAGTGCGGTTTCTTTTTGAAGTTGTTTCACTGCTGTTTGAAATGTGTGCAAAGTGCCACATAGTGCTTAGGTGTTAAACAATGTGTGCGAAGAGGTTGTATGTTATGGAGCCCAAAACAGACCTCATTTACCTATTGTTTAGTTTTTTCAACCTAAAATTTTGGATATGTAAATCCACGGTAGAGACTCTTTTATTAAATTATATAAAATGTAATAACGCCTACTTATAAAAATAAAAAGACGTAACTACGTACATTCTCTGGTATTTATAAGCAAGTTGGACATGGAGATCATTAGATGTATTCATGTTTTATTAATATACTCCCTCACTCCCTAGTAATTGTTCTGATGAAATTTAGGCTACACTAATATTTCTCCCCTGGAGCCACCACTGCATTATCAACACCTGAGGATGACCTAAACACAGGTCAAAACGTTGAATTTGAGAATCTTCAGAGAAAAGGTATATTATAAAGGTGGTTATATTGATCAATTATTAGGGTGTTAGGTAAAATAGTGAGAGAAATGAACAAGTGAATGAAACTGTTAGCTCAGAATATTCATGTAATGTATTGTAACAGGGAATAAAATATTTTCGTAATAAAAACATTTAATGATGCTCTAAAATTACTTCAAATACATTTTAGATCCAAAATTATTAAATTAATTTGTGTTCACAATTCTTAAATCATCCCACTTATTTCTTTCAGATTTTTCCTCAAAGGAAATTAATAAGGTTGGTTAAAATAATGCCAGTATTTTAGTTCAGCAGTGAGTTCTTTAGTAACTCTACTAAGCAAGGAAATGCTATTTGAGGTTAACTCACACTAGACCAGTAATGTTCAGTAACTAAATCACTTCGTCAAAAGTATTTAGTTTTACAAAATTGATTGTAAAATGTAAATGCTTTGTGAAATGATTTTGTGGGAACAATGGAGGAAAATAGAGAGCAGACCGTTGTGCAGTGGCGCCCACTTTCCTTACGACTAAACTGCGCCACTCAGCAGGTCTACATTCGGGGTGTCTTATAAATGTTCTCTTTTCCACGGCAGCCATCACTTAAACAGTGTGTGAATACACTCCCCCAACAAACCTGCACTTACAACTTTCTCGTTTAGTAACTCTACTAAATCACATGCCACATAACAATTATTTACATAGTGTGAACCAGCATTTTAGTTGGTGTTAAAGTAACGATTATATACTCGTATTTTCTTCCTCATACTAGAACATACATACTCGTGCTTCTACATTAAAAGTTTCTTATACCTCCACCTTGAGGTCTGAAGAAGGAGATATGTTTTCAGAATCGTCGGAAAACACACAAAGCACAATTATTTTTTCTTGATGTAAATAAGTCTATTCCGATAATTATCAGGGAATAATACTTGTTCATATTATATATTCTTTTATTCACATAAAAATACAGAGATGGAAATTTTCAATGCAAATATTTTTAATGACATCTACATCTCTGGTATTGTCTTGTACCTGTGTGACAGCTGTATTCTTGTATTTACTAGTCTAAAATGAATTTTCTTTAATAATTGTGATTGGTTACAATTACGATTGAGTTCTTGAGATCTGTACGAGGCAAATTTCTTTGATCGCTACGACAGTGAAAGCAAAGTTAATGCTTACAATATTCCTAATAGATTACTTCTAGTAACTGCGATTTCTCCTGTTGCAGGACAACTACAACGTGCTGCACATCGCGGCGATGCATTCACGCGAGGACGTCGTGAAACTACTGCTAGCCAAGAAAGGTGTGGACGTTTACGCCACTGGCGGGGTGAGTAAGGGACGACTTCCACCACCCAAGCCGGCGAAGCCCCGGCCGCTGTACGGTCGTCAGCCCTACATTCCCCCGCGGCTGCCCTCGGGCCCGCCTTCACCCCCCGGACAGGTCGGTAAGCACGTCGCGTTTGTCTCTTCGCATGGAGTGCTCCAGCCATCCTCCAACTCCTGCAATCATTCGCCTGCGACGGTACTAAAACCTCTCTTCAAAATAGCTCATTTCCATCACTACAGTTGGGGAACTTCGTGACTCAAGATTTGGTTACAGCGCAGTGTTTGACGGTTCCCACGTGTAATTTTTGTTAATGCAATTCTCGCTGACGTAATTCTTGAAATGTCAAGAAAAATATTACGACTCCAAAATATTTCAAGTTGTATGGAGGACCACGAATGACCCCAAGCAAGGTCATTAATAACCATTTTTCCACCAACGTTTTGATCTTCGTGGCCTTTCTTTAGAGTATCAACTACAAAAAAAGTAATGGAAGCTGTAGGACTAACTGAGGTTGATATCTGAAGAAGGTTTCTGGAGATCCAAATGTAAATCATGGTGTAAAATTGAGTGTTGAATACCTCAAATTAGTGCCCCAAGTTCCATACTTCGACTTGAGAACTCTGTATTGCCTGAAACTGTTTGGCTTATTTCAATGAAAATCCGTGGCCACATTTATCTTGTTGACAAATAACGATACTAATTGAATTACATGTAGTGCCCGTTCATTTTATCTTTCATTTGTTACTCGTGCTGCAAATTCCAAATATATTACTTACAAATGTTGCGTACACAATAGTCACGAAACGTAAACAACTATCATTCTCAACAGGAAAATACGTTTGTTAATTCTTAAATTACAAGTAGGTCACTTAGTTTTCTTCCACAAAACTCCTTTTATTCAAACAAAAATTGTCTCTAAACATTGACGTTTGGGACTTATACTTAGTAGTGTTTAAGCGTAACGACCGTGCAAGATATACTAAATTGGCTGCTCTATTAAACGAATCTTATAAATTATTTCATAGCTGGACGTACATATATCCATGACGTGACTTAAAAGTCGAATGTAAAATTATTTCTATCCAGTTATATTCAAATCACTACACAGTCAGTTATGCACGGTTTTATTTACAATATCATTTTACCCAATACTCCATGCTTCTTGACGTCTCAAAAATCGCATATTTGTTTGTAATTTCATGATCAAATTTTTTTTTCTTTCCGAAATGAAAGCTGTGGGCACGTACCAGCGAAACAATGTGTTAAGTGCGCTAAAACAATTTTTGATGTAGTGTATCATTTCAAAAAGGCATTTTAAATTCAAATTACCATTTTTAAATGGTCAAGAACTTGTAACTCTTCAGTAGTTGTATTGGCTGTGGATTGACTAGTAAGTTATAAAGTCTACCATGGAAAGTGTTACTGCTTCAACCTTGCAAACACCTGAAGTACGTTAACCTAGGTTGCATAATATCACTAACGTGACTGCTTCTTGGTGATGTCTTTTTTAACCTTGTGTGTACTTTCTTTTAATGGGTGTTTTTTAAATAATTTAGTTAATTTATTAGTTTTAAATAATTTAGGCCACTAGTTTAGTACGTGTTCTTTAAGATAATGGCTTCTCTATTTCTGTTTAAGTCATTAGTATTAATATATTTATGAATACATATACCTAAGCAATTAAGTAGAAAGTACCTTTGGACTATTGAAGGAAGGTAAAGTAAAAAAAAGTAATTCAGTGATGTTATTTTTTAATTTGAGTGTAAAACGTGAACATCAATCATTTCTCGCAACAATTACATCATGCATGATAAAAATGTATTATAGGATTGTGATATTTCATATATTTAGGTTAAAATATAACCTAAATTTTGGTATTACAATAAATCATAAAGAGATACCATAAGAGAGCATAATAGTATGTGCTTACATGGAAGGTATGACTATATGCTTGGAATAAAATTACACAAAACATGTAGGGGAATGTTAATGTCAGTAATGATGGCGTCTGATACTTAGTTTAATCTCATTCAATTCTAGTTTTTGTATGCTTTAAAATTGTCACAAAGTCACACTTGAAAATATGTTTCGAAAAAAGTGGATTATATATCCCATTGGTAATGTTTAACTCATAAATAAATTAGTACGAGATTGGAAGTAATGTAAAATATAATGTTCATGTTACAATATTAGAACAGAAGAGGTAACATAACTACGACTACAAATGGGTCTGAAAATGTTCCTCCACGCCAGTTAAACATTTATGTTAGAGGATGAAGGCATTTAAAATTTCAGTTTTCAATCACCAGTGTGCAGATCTGTCGACAAAATCTCATTTTGCACTTTTATAATTACTTGACGTAACAAATTCTGATCTGTAAGTAAAGTGTAAGGAATAATAAAAGCAATTATTAAACCATGTGGAAGTCATGAATACCTTTTCATAAAATTACGTTTTATACTTTACGCATGATTTACCATTTATACTCTGCTCATCATTTTTGTTATAACTGTCATATTTTCATCCACAAATATCATCTTTACACTATAATTATTATCGGTATCATTAAGCTCAGAATTATGTTTAAAAAATTAATATTACAGTTTTATGAAGATTTGTAAGAGAATATTGGAAAATAGTTGCCTCACTTTTAGAACAGAATATTTAACAATTTTTCAAAGATTATATTTCCAAAGATACGGTAACAATTAATAAAAGCAAGGACGAATATATAATTTGTCACAAGCTAATCCCGAAAATATTCTTTTTAATTCCTGACAGTTGGTGTCTAGAGTGATACTTAACACGTATATTGTATTATCAGATCATCACCTTCGTCTGCAATGATCACTCTGCAGTTAAATTTTCATTCAAAAGTATTATCAGCGATAAAGACTTTATATTTCAGACTATTTAGAAGTGTTGCAAATGTACCATTTTCTGCCGCATAGAGAGAGAGAAATATTATCTAGTACTTTTTATAGCAAATTAACGCACACCAGGTCAAGTAAAAATGGGTTGAGATGTATCTGTGTACTTCTTTGTATTTTACAGTGAATAAAATTTATTGGTATTGCGATGAGACACCATAAATATCTATTATTAAGTTAAATAAAATTCGTGCGAGTATGTTGTTCCATTTGTTGCTAAAAAAGTGTCATCGTAAATTTTAGTCACAAAAATATCAAACCATGTTATATTTTTAAATTCTTCAGTAGAACGAAATTACCGTAGCTGTCAGATATATTTAGTTGCAAACGATTCAAACTTAAAATTTCCACCAATACTTCCCCCTTTTTTCGTTTCCTCGATCGGTCGGTCGACGAAAACAGAAAGGTAGTATCTTTTAAACTGATGAAGGCCTGACTGATGTAAAAGATTTGTTTGCAAATCTCTTACAACCTAGTACAGCTAAAATTCTCAGAGTATCATTACAGATATCAAGCAATAGAAATGAAATGAGATTAAGAAGGATTAGTATTTCTCAATATGGAGTAATAAAAAGTAACGAATGGGAATTTTCGAGAGTATCTGCATGTCTTCAAAAATTATATTGAATCCATTCACGAGGTACACTTGCTCAACTGATATTTTAGTTTAGTTTTTCTAGTGTGCGGCAAAAAATGTTTTCATCTATTGTAAACAAGGTAATTAAAGCAAAATACAAATATATTTCTTCCGTCTAGCTATACGCAGAGAAGGTATGTGATAACTACGGTGAGAAGAAAATGGCGACGAACCGGGGATCCTCCCGGGACTCCTGCTTTGATCGCAGAGGTTTTGACCATTACAGAACCCTTACGCCTTTTACAACTGGACACCATTTCTATCTAGGTCTCATACTCCGGATGACTCGAGAGACATTCCCATTTATCTCCTGTGTGGTGTACTGATGATGATGGTGCTCAGCTTGATATTCCAGGAAATTATCATGCAGACATGGCGAGCAGTTCTGGAAGGCGAATGGATAGTGCACTGGTCACAGCAGTAGTCTTGGTCGTCACCATTTTTATCCGTCATTGGTTAACAAATTATTAACGAGTTAACACTTTCGTCAGATCAGTATACTTACGACTTGTAAATATATGCAATTTTGATATTATATTTTACATGAATTTATACTTAAATTCCTTATTTGTAATGAAAATTTAGTTATTTGGTTAAAATTACGTGATAATTTTATAATTAATATGTGTGCAGTTTTCTATTGTGGTTGTAAAAGGTTTTGTATTAATTTTATTTTGTATTAGATTCGTCCCCACTAACAGATGTGACCAGTTTTGTTTGTTTTGTTTTTCAAATCTGTAATTTGAAGAATTTAAGGATTACATTATTTTGATGTTTATATGTCTTAGGTTAAGTATGACAGATATGTATAAGAAGAGAAACCTCTGGAAATGCCCGAGTGAACGATTGGAAAACTTCTGAAAATACTACGACAGGAGAAAAAGAGTCGGAAGATCAGTGTTGGCAGACATAACTACAAATTTTGCCAATACGCTCTGAGAGGCGTGGCCTACTCAGGATTTTAAGTTTTTGTTGGCAACAAGGTTTTAAAGAAATGTTTTATGAGTTATCCAAAAGAAAATGTATAAATGGAACCACAATAAATGAGAGAAAATGATATTTCGGAGCCACAAAACAAAACAAGTAACGAAAATTTGTAGTCAGATAGAACACTCAGTGAGCAAGTTACCCGATCAGTATTAAAAATGTATTCGAATTTTGACAGGATTAACCGTGAGATCAATTGACAGAACTATAACATACTGATAATTCTTTCTGTTGTTGGGGTGTATATCTATTTTCATTTTGCTACTAGAAGATTTCCTCCTGTTTTATTGTTTCTTCAAACGATGGCGTGTTTACTGGGCAATGAAAATTAACGGCATTTCTAAATCCCGTGTTAGTAATAAAAGGTAATTTTACAGAATTAATAACAATGTTTCTTATCATAACAGTGCAAATTGTCGATGATCCATCCCCAATGATATTTGGCCGATGTTCCGTAAAGCAAGAAGCTTTCAACAGTCAATGATGAAGTCATGTGACCGAACAAACACCTGACAGAATCTCTTTAAAGTCCCCTTTTCATTTTTAATACTCTTAATATTCCTTTTTATTCGGTTTTAGACTCCCTAGAATGATCTTTAACAAAGATTCAATTCTTTTTTCACCTCTAGAAGTAGGGAGAACATAACCAGATATTTTTAATCTATGGAGGTCATCATTTCAAATAAAATTTCATCAAAGCGTCTTGCATAGTTATCATGCGAATGAATTGAATAGGAGGACCCAAGATTGATACCATGTCAATCACCATTTTCTTGTAGATGCAAAGATTACAAACTTTCCTTTATATTGATGGGATGGTCCCTTGCTTGCTTTCGGAGAGTAAATTAGTTTATTGTCCTCCACGTGGTCATACGCAGTTTGTACTGTTTTTTGACAATAAATTTATTAAATTTATTTAGGTACACTGAAGAATTACGCATGTTACTTAGTAAATACTCTATATTTTAATTTTAAATGACCACATAATAGTGTCAAATTCCGTGATCAGAGAAATCTTCCGTGAGACGCGTTCCGCGTTTTGAAGAAGTATTTCAGAATTTTGATTAATGGAGAAATCACAAGACGCTCACAATCTACGACCAGGCGCCTGCAAATGCCTGCGATCAGAACAACGCTCAGGGAGAAACTGACCGACGGATTCATATGTGTGCTGTCTCGAAAAGGAAGTGGATTCAACCAAATATAGAACAATGCATCCAAAGAAGAAACTTTATGATTTGAAATAGAAAAAACGAAAATTTTGAAAATATACCAAATGATAGTTTTGAAAGACATTTAGTCTCGGAAAATATTTCACCCTTATATATTTTACACTCGGGAATTGCGTCGACGGTTGAAAAGATTATTTTGTTGTACATCCTGAAATTTATGTATTTGAATTATGATACATGTAATAATTCAAGTCATTATAAGACCAGAAGGTACTTTAAAGAACAGAAGTAGACGAGGTTAAATGAAACAGAATGAGGGGAAAATTCGAATAAGATTTAAATTATCAACTTCTTTGGCACCCTCAGTTCCAACCACAAACAAAATGCAAAAGTTTATTAATAAAATTAACCAAAATTTGGAGTAGAAATTACTTTGTATCGTTATATAAAAACGATTTATAAAATAGAATTACAATAAATGTAATTACGAATTGAAATAGAAGAAGATAATAAAATCAAATAGGAAATAACTGAAATAATATCAATCGCAGAAACGAAGAGTACACCGAACTCGCTTGAAAATTTACGACGGCAGACATATGATTTAATATTTGTTTATCCTGTACGTATTGTAATTTGAATGTTTTTATCTACTATTTTTCTGTTAAATTGTATTGCATATTATTATTTTCCGATACTAATTCTGTGCTCTGTGCGTAAAATGTACTAAGTCCAAAATCTGTCGCACTGAGCAAATGTACTGACCTACTGTAAAATACTGTGAACTATCAGCATAGTAAAATAAGTCCAATTTAATTTATAAATAGATACACTTATTTGGGTACCATTGGTATAAGCGAAAACAATGATACGATGACTGATTGTGTAGAGCGGGTTGCATAAAATCTCTTTCTATACCGTAGTGATTTATGTACTGTACACTTTGTTGGGAAACTTGATGAGTATATAAATACAATAGACGATTTGATATTTACTTATGAAGAATTTTACATGATTTAGTATTTATTTACAATGGCGCTGCGTGATAGCATTTGCGTTGGCTGTCCTGTAGCGTCAGTTTGTCAGATGGGCTTGAAAACTTGAAACTTGTTTCTCATTTGGACCATATAACTTAACATATAGAATTAACAGAATTCTCAAACTTAGACTGCTCCGAGATAACGCGCTCTTTCGTGTTTCAGCCACGGCAGCAGACTGCCGTGCATCTGGTGGCCAGTCGGCAGACGGGTACTGCAACGTCCATCCTTCGCCTGCTGCTCGCGTCTGCTGGCAAAGACATCCGGCTTCAGTCGGACTCGGTACGTTGATGTCTATTGATTGCTTCTTATCTCAATTCAGTGCAATGTTCCATGAAGCGATTCGAATGCTTCTATGAAAACCAGGATTTAGAATTCTTAATATAGTTTATTAAGTGCGTATACAAAATTGAATCCATGTTCTGACTAATTTATGTATGCTATTTAATTTTTGATTTTCAAATAGTTGAAAGAAGAACAAGACAATGTGAATAGAAAAATATTTTTCACATTTCATTGAATGAGTATTTCTTCCAAAATATTTTTATTATTAACTTTACTTCATTTAAATACTTCCCTTTAATTTTGTGAAGGGGTGCAGATTAACTCTATTATTCACATTAGTTCATTTGTTACTTAGACAAGGACATTTATTTAGTTCTGAATTACTGTCGACATTGAACAATGCAAATAATTGCTTAAAATTGAATATTCAATAGCCAATATAACGAAAAGTATACGTAATTATATTGACAGCATCTTTCCTTTTATCATTAATTGGCTTTTAATGACTTTAAATCGGAGGTTATCATTATGAATGTTAGCTCTTTTTCAGTGATTACAGCATTTGCATAAAAAAGGAAAGACAATGAATAGGTTTGGCAATTTTATCAAAAAAACATTGAGGAAGAAGTGTTCAAGTTTTGTTAGGTCTGGATAATTCTGTTCACGGAACGATAATTAATGCTAGGTAACATACAACTTATTTTTTCCAGGAAGAAATTTTTTATTATTCTGTAAATGGTTCGAGTTTTTCGAAACATCGCCGAAGGAATTATTTATTTCGCGAATAATCAAGAATATATATCCCAAACCACAGAAATATTGGCTAGCCAGCTCCTGACGTTAGCTGCGGTTGTGAATGAGCTCTCTCTATTTTTCAGTTTAATCTTTCTAATTATTTTATTTTTTCAAGTTTTTTGTGATCAGTAGTTGTATTTAGATCCCAACTTTCATTGTAGTGTAAAATTCTTTGTTCTGTGTGAGTGTTAAGTGAAAAAACACTAAAAACATTTCCTAAGGTTTTCAAACTCAACGGACCAAATATAATTTCATATTGTTTTCATTCAGTGCTTCATTCAAAGGTGTGATAAAGTTTACGTAAGTACAAACGGAATCATAAATTTAACTTCTTGGTGCATTAAAATTAATTATTTTGCTGTATTTAGATTTTCTGGTGCGTATACTAGTACTTCATTATTAACTTACAAATAACGTACTCTATTGTTGCACTACTCAAGTTTCGTCGTCGTAAATAGAATTATTCCAATATTTTACCATTTGTTTTCGTGATCTTTTTGTAGTTATTCATTACAATTTAACATAATATTGCCTTAGTTATTGTGGAATTAATTTATCTGCAGTTGTCATCCTAAATTATTTCTGTGATTTTAGTTGTTGGTTTGTTTATTTACTTATTTAAACCCTGCCCCATTGTTGCACCCAAGTTATCGTCGTCATAATTCATAGAATTATTACATTATTTTACAATT
>NNCF01127655.1:619288-641534 GCA_002313205.1 Laupala kohalensis
AATAATCTTTAGTTCGATAATAACTTGAACATGTAAATTTACAAACATATTTTCGTTAAATTACAAACATATTGACATTATATATGTATTATAACTCGCAACTAACTTTTTATCTTATCTAGGAACCTTTACTGAAATTTTTGAATCCGCTTCTGCCTTAGGGCCCTTGATCGGAATTGATGGGATGGTCCCTTGCTTGCTTCCGGAGAGTAAATTAGTTTATTTTTCTCCACGTGGTCATACGCTGTTTGTACTGTTTTTTGACAATAAAATTATTATTATTTTATTTTTCCCGCCGCATGTCAAACGGGGTCATTATGCTACTGCCTTTCTTTTAATCACTTTTTATCCTGTCTTGCCAGTTTCTTCTCTGTTTCATCTCCTTCATGATATCTCGATTTGCATATACCTTTTATCCGAACTCATCAAATTTCTCGTACGCTTTTATCAGATGTGATCCTTCTTTGATAAGCTTCTCAGTTTTTAATTAAGTAATGGGCTCTAATGACCTCGATGTTGACGAGCGATAAAGCCCCCCCTCAAAAAAAAAAATTAACGTGATTTAAGGAAAGTTCTTGGTGAATGAATGAGTTGTAACAATACCAAAACGTTTTGGTGCGTATATTAATTTCTTGAACAGATTGTGTAGAATTATTCTTTCAACTTCGAGGACACGTTGCCGTTTCTTCTGATAAATCATTCATTGTATATTGCTTAGTGTACCACATACCAAAATCTAGATTAATGATACTAGAGTCCACAAATCTTACTAACACGTTGTCTGTATTTTATTATTTCAATTGTGAACACCTTATGAATTTTTTAAATACATCACTAAAAGGTTCCAAAATCCCTACCNGCGGCTCGAAACACCTTCTTCCCGTCAATGTAGACGGCAACAGCTGCTTCGGAGTTCGTCCAGTGACCTTGACTCACTCCCGCTCTACCACGATTTTCTTCCATGTGCTCTCTCGTTTCGACTGGCTTTCGCGACAGATTTTCTCAACCGTTGGCGTGCAAATGTTTCCGGATTCGTAAGACAACTTTTACAATACGTTTCTGGCTTCACTTGGAGCCCTTGATCAAATATTATCACGTATTTAACTTGCGTTGTATCCGGCCGTTCCCTTTATAATCTCGATTGCGATAAAATATCATAAAATGTAATGTCCGTAACTTGCGTCTTCACGCCTAGTAAAAATTACTGAATTTACAAATCAATGTTCTGATCCTGTGCTATAAATTCAGATCGGCTCGCTCTCGTCCAATAAATCTGCGTACGATTACAACGTGACTCTACCCGCTGATGGTCTGCGTGATAAAGATCACTCGTATCAATTTAGCTAGTCAATCGTCTTCTCCAAGCAACCCCGAACAAATGAGATTCATGTCGTGTTGTTCCCTTCTTGGCGCTAACCCCCACTCCTTCTAAACTTCACGCACAACGCATTCCGCCAATCTGTTTTTTTCCGGTGGTTTCGCGTCACTAGCTTTGTCAGGTGCATTCACACTTTCCTAGTTCGTATGATATAATTTCAAAATATTCCGTCTGTGTTGTGCAACTCGCCGAACGTACCTTTCTTGGCGCCTCGTTCAAATCGGTGTTATTGGTTTTTCGTCTTTATTTTAACTGTTCTTTCTCGCATATATTCCTACATAAGTCCAACCTATTCTCTAACGAATCTGGGTCGTTAGAATATATGTATATATATATATATATATATATATATATATATATATATATATATATATATATATATATATACATTAAGTATCGTATAAGGTCTCAGTTCTTCATCAGATTGAAGGAAATTCCAAAGTGGCGAGTTGTTTCCTCTTCTCAACCCCCCACCTCTCATCCCCCCACTATACATTGCAAAAACGAATCATTTAGACTAGGAGCGGACCGTTACGTATCGGGCGGATTACGTGAAATTGAACTTACAAGGATGCAATCTAAAGTTTAATTTTATTTTTATTTACGCTAATAATGTTCAATGACTAGTTTTGTAATGTCCTTGGCACTTTTAACAAATGACTCAGTCGTTCTATTTCCCGACGTCCTGATTCTATAAAATTTAAATTATTGAAATTTTGGCCCAGACTAAATGTGAGCGGAGAAACAAATCCAAAACATTGTCACTCGTGAAAGCATAACATAAAGAATAATAAAAGAAAAGGTATGAAATGTACGTACTTATTATTATCATTATGTGAAATAGTGTTCTTAGGAAAAAACCACACTGTTAGATGGCAGTCTTCTTCAGTGTATTTTACTTGTATTCGAGGACACTTCAAGTCATTCAACGGGTCATAATTCAAAATAACTTAAAAATAATTTTTATTTCTTTTCTTATTTTAAAGTAACGATAATGAAAAGAAATGTTTCACTATTCTCTCCAGTTACAAGTTCAAAAAAATATTGTTTACTCGAATGATAGTTAATGACGGAAGCAGTTTACAGATAATGCATTATTACGTTGAAAGATGGTGTTCGCGCATCATATTGCATTCACAATATCATTAATCATATCGACAGAACAGTGAGTACTTTGGAAGCAAAGATTATGTGTACACTCGTACGCAATCACTGTGCTTGAATATCTGCAGATAAGAGTATAAATGTCTCCTACATTCGCTTTAGGCACTTTTTTGTGTTTATTTTGTTTTTGTGTCAATCTTGGTCGTGTGTAGATGATTACATCACATGCATGTGATGATATCTTTACCCTCATTTTCACTTGTCATTGTGACTATTAGTCTCCTTCACAACCATTACTTTTTCTCTTGCACTTGAGTATCATACATTGATAATTAAGACTACAGTTTAGAATAATTGTAATAATAATTTTGAAAGATTGATGGAGTAATGAAGTATTTGCCAATTTTGAGTTACGTTTCTGATGTGTATTGAAAACATTTGCTCATATAAAAAAATTACTTATGTACTTTGTTTTGCAGAATGTACTTCTCACTGTCACGCGACCAGACTGGGATGAATGGACGGGTTTCAACCTTTTTACGGTTTTAACAAAATTTTACTGAAGAGAAAATATTATATATATTCGAAACACACATTTGAAGGTTATTCATTTTGTAGCAGTCGTGGATATAATCACACATTAGGTCCCTCCATTTTGGACCGCCAACTTAACCATTATCTTTATTAGTAGAGTTGGTAGTGTTAGTTTTATTGCACGGAGCCGGCTCAATCTGTGCTCGATGGAACAGCAAGTTCATGTCTGAAGGCGGAGTGAGTGTGTGGGTGTTTGCCCCCGGCGGGGGGCGGTTAGGGGGGAGGTCGTTAGGGACTGGCATCCTGCGCGGCCATCGAACGCGGGAGCGCGTTGTTTGCCCGAGGTCGGTGGCGTGCGGTCGCATTTTAGTTGACGTGGACTGCGCTCGAAAGTGCTCTGACGGCACGTTCACGTTAATGCGAGCTGCTGCCCGCCGCCAGTGTCTCGAAGCGAGGGTGAGGGGCGGGACAGTGGCGTGTCGGTCGGGCGCACTCTTTGCCGTTTCGCTAGTGGACTCCCGCTCGTTCTCCAGAGCTGGGCGGCGCGATGCCGCCCCGTCGCAAGCCAACCACAGCCGCTGGCGGCGACACCAAGCCTCCGACTAATGCCGAGCCCAGCGGCGATGGCGATTCCGGTGCTAATACAGGAGATGGTGACGATACCGATCAGGATGCTACTGCTGATACCAATAATCCAAGTGATGGCGTCGAGGCTGACAGCGGTGACGCCGCCAAGGCGGAGACCTCTCCTAGCTCTAACGGAGAGTCTGGGAAACTCACGAAGGCCAATGGGGCCGCTACTCCAGGAGACAAAGCACACGGTGGAAAGAAGGCAACGAAATTGGGAGGAACTCTCAAGAAACCCCCTGGCGGTTTGAAACCAATCTCGAGGGGAAGCTTCAACGCACGCAGACCTTTGCCTGCTGTGGTGAGTGGCTACAAGAAGCGACTTTTCAAAAATTTACAGTCGACGATATTGTGACCACTTGATTTGTGTCTGTGGCGACAAAGGTGTCATTTTTGAGGCAAGCGATGGACTGAAAATTTGCAATTTGCAAACTAATGAAAAATTATTATCATAAATAACATTGTGGAACCGAAATAAATACAGTTTTTCCATTTTCATATGTTCAACCTGAGAAATACTAGTGTTTGAAGCAAAGCGAGTCTCTTAAAAATCATTCTGAATTCTTATTCATAAAAATTGTACTGCGTTTCGTTGTGTGATGAAACAAATGAAATAATTGCAACTAATTTAGTTTCATTCCTGATGACTTAATAATCTAAAATTATTGTTGAAGTTGAAAGGAATTTGACAATTTTCATATTATAATATCTCATATCTGTAAACCAGGTTTCGCAATGGGCAATTGTAGGGGCATGTAATACGCTGTAGCAAGTTTAATTTTGTGTGTAATACTGAATATTCTGCACGTTTCATATATTTAATCTGAAAAATTATTTTTACAGTATTAAATATTGGACAATACTTCGTATATTTCCAGATTCTGAAAATGATAATCTAGTCTTTTTTTAAATTTTTATTAAAGGAATTATTTGAGTACGTCACTTTTAAACCAAATTGATATTGTAAATTATTGAGACTGAGAATGAGTGCAGCTGAAATCATTTGATTGATTTAATGAGGAACAATAGAATTGCATCGCAGCACTTCGGTGGCATGCTGGAAGATAGCTTAGGGCATCTCCATGAAAGTATTAGACGTTTTCACCGTTGTAATAATTTACTTGACGAACCAATCAATACGATTAATCATTTTAACATATCGTTTTTTGAAACATAATCCAGTTTTAAATATAAATAATATATATAAATTATGCTGATTCCTTATTAATAATTTTACTAGCAATTACATTTGTTGAGTTCTGTTCGCATTTTCTTATTACTCTGGTGTTTATAATATTAAAAGAGAAAACATCACGAGACGTAAGAAAACTTGAACTTCTATTATGAATGCAGAGCATAAAATAAATAATAAATGAGGCAACGTTTTAAGATCCGGGCGGAATTTCGATTGACTGCATGAGCTAATGGAAGGCTCCACTGCATTACGTGGAAACCATCTCCCCCAGCGATAAAAGAACACAGTTTTTCACTTAGTTTTAGAAGCGGCTCTCCCATTTTAATCGTTTAAATCTCATCCGTTAAAAATTGGTCGATAGAACACATTTTACATTTATGATAGTAGCAATAAAATGTGTCGTATTATTTACCTTTAATTTTTGTTCTTTATTATCTTTCATTTTGTTATTTGTATCTTAAAAAAAAAAGTATCGTCGTAAAACCCTGCAAATTAACGGTTTTTTATTTAATATTATAGGATTGTCTTCATGTGAAAGTTTTTCATTTTTGGCTTGTCGTTTCGTGTTTAGGTTTGTGTTTAACACACACACACACACACACACATATATATATATATATATATATATATATATATATATATATATATATATATATATATATATATATATATATAATGAAATATTATGTAACTAAGGACAAAACGAAAAAAAGAAAAGCTAACTTCATGGAGTATACGCCTACAGAATGATTCAGTGAGAAATAATGCCTCAAATGTCTCCTATATGGACAAAGATATTGAAGTAGGATTTTCACTAAGACAAGTTGTGACAGGGATTCTCAATTGACGAGTCCAAATGATTTATAGCTTTCTTAGTTGCAGAAATATTCTTTAACCCAGCCTTTTCCCACTTCGTGTGGGGTCGGCATGGGGATGGATATATGATGGTTCATTCGGTTTTGGCTGGGGAATACTAGGGTGCCGGATGCCCTTCCTGAAGCGGTGATTGATTATGAGTGAATGTTGTGGTGGAATGGTAGGCAGGGGAAACGGGAGAACCCCTAAAAAGCCTGCCGCGAATATCGCTCCGTCCACCACCTCGGATTCTACCTGGATCGGACCGGGTTTGAACCGGCGTCCCCAGAGGTAGAAGGCGAGTGCGTTACTCACTACGGCTCGCCCTCTTAGTTGTAGAAATATTGACACTATTTTTTTCTTTAAGTGTAACTATGTTTTTCAGCTTTGTTTTAAAGCAAAACAATATAGAAAATTTATTGAATTTGAACAACAGCGCCGCAAATATTTACACATTTCCGATTGTAATGAATGGTATTACATACTTCCTTCTCACATTCGGGAGGTCTCGCCTCGTTGCGAGGAAGATCATTTCTATCCCATAATTTATATCTGGAGATGTAAAAATATTCTCTGTAGTAGATGTATATCTTTGATATCTACATACTAGGAGATTGAGATATTTGAGGTATCAGTTCTTATGGTCTCACCCGGTATATTTTCCGTTCAAATGGACGAAACGCTATGTTTCATTAAATGATCGATCGTTAATGAGATTTTTATTTTATTTAAGAGAGATTAATAAAATATTTCGAGCAAATCACCGATGAATTTCATAACAAAGCACTAATATTAATATTTGGAAAAGTACACCATTCATTTTTCATGTGAAAACCTGACGTTTTAACAGAATAATATTTCTCCTTTTAATAGTTGGTAACAGAAGAACATTCAGGGCAGCAGTATTTCTAGGCACGAATATTGCTGACCACGGAGAAATAGACCGTAATTTACTGCAAGTAAAACTAAATGTGATATTTATTGTCTCACTCACTGATATTCATTAACTCATTGTCGTAGAAAGTGAATTGATGATTCATCTTCCCGAAAACAACTGGGAAATGAATGTTCCTCGTGTTATGAATTTTCTTTTGATAATCTGAAACCTAGTTTCATTTAAACTATCAAGTCATAAAATTCTTTTATTAGGACTCCGCCTATATTTAAATGCTGTTTACTTTTAGAAGCATTTTTATCTCAAAACTGCATCAGAAGTGGAAGTAATCTAAACAATGTTTTATGAAAATGTGTACTAAGTACAAAAAATTCGGCAGTTTAAGTTCATAGACGCACGTTAACGGACTCGATCCATTATCTTTATATTGCTTCTTCCAATTTTGTTTTTGAGAAGTTAAGGAAAATACGGAAAGGCTAATACATTTTTTTCATGTTACTGTTATTAAAGAAAAATATAACATTCAACATATGACAGATGAATCTCCATAACATTATATAAAAGTTTTAATTGTTTTTCAATGTTACTACGATATTTTCAGGGAGAGTACGTTTGATTCCAGGGATGCCTTTTGTTCTTCTCTGGCCACTCCAAAATTTTGCACAAATGTGTCGTGTGCTATGTTGGGCACTATTGAAGTCATTATTTTTAATTGTATTTTGCAAATCATGCAAAGGACGTCTCAAAGAATCCTACAAAATTACTCGTTTACTTCGGAGAATATTACTGAAGAAACAGCCACATTCTTATGGTCGGTATTACATGGTCATATATCTATGATTAAAGATATATGATCAAAAATATGACCGTGTAATGCTCAGGCTTTGATCATAGTTCAATTATGATCATATATGCATAACATACGTTCTCATTGAGAAAACCTTTAATCATATCTTTGACCATAGATATGACATAGAAATATGACCATGTAATACCAGCCTATGGACCACTCAGGAAAAGCCTGTATTTTTTCGCAATGAACTAGGCAAGTCCGGAAAAAAAGAAAAACTAAGAATCAAACTCCTAAACAGCTTGGCGGATACGTCCAAATGATGAACTGAAATTATCCAACAGAAAATACGGAAATATTGTCTATAATGCTAATAATGTTAACAGATTCAGAGTTCGAAGATAACTCTTTAGAAATATTCAACATAATTCTATTTGTGAGTTAACATGGAAATTGCAAATTAAGGTATAAAGTGTTCCGATTTTTCGTTATATGTTGACACGAAATCTGGGTAATTCACCAATATTCTGAGACTTGGTAAATCTGGTAACATATTAGCAACATAATGAACCCTAATGACCACCCAAAGCACTACAGCACTGTAGTGACGTAATTAATATGGGTGAAATTTGTCGATGTAAAACGAAGGAAAAACTAGACTTACGGAAAAGTCCATGTTTTGCCTAAATTACTGAATTGAATTTAAATTTTCAATTCTCTCAGTGTACAGAATGTGTACCTAGGATACATAAATAATAGATGTGAACTTTTGCTAGAAAAGTAAAGAGACGCATTCTCGTATCCAGTGAAATTTTACCCGCATTTTATATAAATTTCCATATATTGATAACCGGAATATCTCGCCCTATATTTTCACGTTGTATTATCATTTTTCCAAATACATTCACCTGATTAGTTTTGCCAGAATTATTTCGTATTTATACATCACGTTAAGCTAGGAACGAAAGGTAATAGGTGATAATATTTATAAGAGCAATAGTAATTTTATGTTGTTCTAACATTGATTCCATTCTAGGGGCAATGTACACTGTTTCTCTTGGGTATCTCCTATTAAATCACAGAATGAGCCATTCGTGTTTGGGAATATACTATAAGAATTCTATTGAGAATGAAATGTCGTAAAACGTTTGTTAAAATTTGAAACTTCAGTCTCATTAAGCGAGAAATTAAAATTAAATTGGTTTACCACTTTTCCTCTCTTCACATTTACTGAACTGAATTTATCACAAACTAATTTAAATATATAAACTCCTAATAAATGTATGTACAAAATAATTTAAAACTATGAATCGGCAATCAAAAATATGATTTTTATTGAAATATTTAACTATGTAGGAGACCA
Source organism: Laupala kohalensis (assembly GCA_002313205.1). Classification (NCBI taxonomy): domain Eukaryota; kingdom Metazoa; phylum Arthropoda; class Insecta; order Orthoptera; family Trigonidiidae; genus Laupala; species Laupala kohalensis. Next base: position 628,030 of record NNCF01127655.1, read on the forward strand.
TACCTAAAGATGGAATGACAAACTTAATTATAGTTCCCTTTTACAATCATACTCGCATATAAAAATAATGTCAAAAATTAATTGTTAATTAAAAACATTTTCCTCGAAAAAATAAAATTTCAATGCACGTATTCTTTTTGATTACTTATATTGTGTCCCATGGTCTTAGAACTCGTTCCTCATGAATTTATTGTTTTTGAGGTTTCGTAATTTTTAACTTTTCCTCAACTGCTCACGATGTTAGCACGTTTATCGTCCCATTCCGGTGAATACTTTCCAATTTACATCAGAGCTTACCGCAGTGAAAGTGAATAAAAACTTAGGGTCATGTAACATAGTTCATTCCCATATATTGATTTCTAAATTATCAGAATGGTCAATGATTCAGGTATATGACATGCCAGACACAATTACGTTAAGTTTCACCTGGTTTCCTAGGAACCGTCACGTAATACTGTCAGTCTTTCACCATTGATCTCGAAGAATTCCAGTTATCACATGAAACTCCCCACTGGTTTCTATTGATATCTTGATAAATATCACTAACTGAAAAATAAGTCATATTACTATTCTGAGGGTAATTATTTTGGATAATACGCATACATGCAGAGGAAGTAATTTATGTCCTTAAATGTGGTTGTTAATTAATCAGGCGTCTTGAGATTTTGGTCAAAATATAGTTTCATTAATTCTACAACATTTTGATTGCATCCGAGCTTATTACTCACAGTAAATCTCTTGTTACTTTACGTAAGTAATAATATAGTGAAAAGGTTGGAGAGGTAATAAAATATGTTTTAATTGACCAAAACCTCGAGTATCATTTTGAAATAGTAAGGCATTTGGTCAAGTGATAAGGATTCATGATCGTTGTCGAACCTGTTCGAAGGATAACCGAATTCATAAGCAACGACGAACAAAGCATTCTTCGACGAACAAAACATTATGAATTATGATGCCATATTGTCATGCAAACGAAGTAAAGTGTATATCACAATATTTTGATTAAAAAGGTCAAGGATTGATGTAAAATTGTCTCGAAGCTCGAAAAATGAAGTATCTTTTAGGTAACTTGGTTCGCTCAAATTATTACGTTAAGTTTTAAAAATAATACAAATATGTGATTCTAGACGTCTATTATAACTTAATTGGGATTATATAATATTTGTTAAACAGTGAAATTGTAATTAAATTAAGAGCATTCAAATGTTTTATAACTTCTTCAAATTTTATTTGCAGAAATACATATTAGAGTTAAAAAAATAAATTATAGATTAAATTATACAGAGAATACCTGTTTCATCCCAGTTTTCTTTGTTAAGTAGAATTTCAAATACGGGATGGACTAAACTATATTTAGTAATTTAGTTTTGGCTGAAGAGTTTGAAGGAATTTTTTCCCTAAAATTAACAATATTACATTAAACTGTATTTGTTTCTCCTTCTATTTTCAACCTTAATTCAATATGCTTTCCAAAATTTTAGCTACAATATTGTGGACGTATCAAGCAAAACTACTGATTTAAACAAGGTGCGCAAGTACACGGGACTTCATGAATATTTTTTTAAGAGAACACCGAAAAACAGTGTTGACATTCACATTTTAATTTTTCAAAGGAGTCAGAATGATTGGATAACGGTTTCTCAACCAATGAAATAATTAACAGAAAGATAATGTTATGAATAGCTATAATAATTAAAATTATTAAATTTATTAAAATACTATTAAAAGCTAAGATCTTTGTACGTCAAGCCTTTGTCAAGTATCTCGAACTTTAATTTATTTGCCAACTGACTAGTATATCAGTATCATTTTTTAGTAGTATATCAGTCTTAGTTGAACTACGTATTCCCTTGGTTTCATATCAAGCGGAATATATTCACCACAATCCGGTCAAAAATGTGTGACATCCATTTGCAGTGTCAAGGAGCTTGAAATTGAGAACAAATAGTTGTTACTGAATATTTTTATTGCGAGAAATCTGAAACTGAATTAATCATCAATTTTTTGTCGTGTCATAGAGGTTGCTTCGACATCGGTGTGCACCGCTGTTAATTGAGTGATGTTAATCAATCATGTTCATTAGTATGTAAATATCTGATATCACTTGAATCCAAATATATTGGATATCTTAGGAAGAAAATTCTGCATTTTTACAAAAGTAATTTTGAGTAAAGTGATTACTTCTCTTAAAAGTTGTATCGTTACTCGCAAAGAAATGAGGCAAAGTTCAGATTGATAGAAATTAGAAACTCTGAAGAAATAAAGTTCTTTTGCTCATTAACGTGTGACAGATTAGTTCATAATTGCACAGAGGCGATAAATTTCACAAGTGTATTTATCGTAGGTCTAAAAAGTAAAAACAACTTTATTTCACCGTGCTCTATACTGAGATATGAACGCTATTAAAATATTTCTTTCGCCCTTTTTACTGAAATTTGCCATTGAATTGAACTGTAATTACATTTTTGCTGATGAATTACATTATGCGACAAATAAGCGGTTACGTGCTGTAGTCAAATGCAGTTTTTATAATTAATATTATTATAGCATATAAGTATAATAAAGAGTTTTAGAAACAATAATAAACAAAAGAGAACACATAAGTCCTTGGAAGAAACACTTTCACAGATTTGTCTTCGTCAATAATACACTTTTTTAGTGCTTCTTCCAAACTGTGATTAATTAATATTAATTTTCTAATACTAATCATTTAAAGTAGCTGCTTAATCTAGCTTAATACTTTTGATATTTAGAGTGTCCAATTAATTACAGGTTTGATAGAAAATTGAATGATTGAATGACAACATCGAGACATTACTTTTGTATTATTATATTGCCAAATCATAATTATTTAAATAAATTATGTAGAGTAATAATTTACTTTGATAATTACTCAATACACATGAATGATACTATGAATGTATCACATATTGATGAAAATAATACAATTAAATGACAAAGGATGAATAAAAATTAATATTTCCCTATTGAAGAATTTGGAGAAAAAAACCTAATAGAAATTACCCTGGACTGAAGTGTTACAGAGACCGAAAAACTTGTGTCCCTAGGTTTAGGACCTTCTCTCCCCTCCAACTATGTGCAAAAAGTGTGTTTTTTCGCTTCATTTTTACTGACAATAAGCTTAAGAAACGTTTTTTTGAAGATTGTAAAATGTATTCAAGAATTTTTTTCATGATCATTAAATGTCATTCAAGAAAGTTATAGATTTTAAGAACTTGCAGAAAACGCAAACAAATATTTGCAAGTAAAAAATTCGTAGGTGCACCAAGTTTTATTTAGTCATATTTTACAATTATAAAACTTAACATTATCGAATTTTCTCATCATTTTTACAGTGGTGCGTTCTATTAAAAATGTCAATTTTGTCATTTTTTCACATTTTTGCGGATATTTGCGTTTACTTGGTATGCACCAAATATTGGGATTTTATTTCAGAATTAATTTTCAGCTCTTGAAACGAAGTGTATTTTTCTATTTCTTTTGTTTCTGTAGCTCAATGTTTACTCGAGTTATACCGATTTCAAATAGTATAGTTAGATTTTTTATGCATCTTTCATTGATTTTATGAAAAATGGCAAGGAGAAAATAGAATCGAAACTTATTATCTCCACTTATAGTAGTTGATTATGTAGTGTTTGTGTGTAAGAATACATTCAGTGTATCTATGTGTACATTCAGTGTATAGTTGTCGGTTTAGAATTTTCAGATTGATACGTGTTTCTTTAGTATACGTTTTGTAGTTTTTTGTTGTTATCTCATTTTTGGCTATTTTTTACTTTAACTGATAAACCAGACATCACACACATCTAGAGCAGTGTATAACTTTGACAATTCATTTGCTGTAACACATGTTGATACAGTACATACTTGCATGGGAAAAAGCTCCCACAAAACTTGACAACGAAAATCTTAATATTGTCAAAGACTTACACAAGTCGTTCACAATTAAACTACTAATGACTATATTATAGATGAACCTGGTCCATTACAAGCAAAGAAAAATGATGCAGAAATTTTAGAATATTTATTGTACGATTCAATTGGCTATTATACTATTGTAATTCCGGGAAACTTACTTATTTTAGATCCAGGATTTCGTGACGTAAAACTATTTTTAGAAGAAAAAGGTTAAAAAGTATTTATGCCTGCATTGAACGGTAAACGTAACCACACAAAGTTAAACAGAAGTATGAACTGAATATAGCTTTGTAACGAAAATAACATGGTTTGTCATATCAATTCGTAGCATCATTGGTAAAATATGTATAATTTTACACTGAGTTGCGCAACAGGTTTCTTCATAGTGCTGAAGTATATTACCAAATTGACTGCTTTGTTCAGAATATGACTGGAAAATGGCTGAATTCGAAATCAGAAAATATGCAAGGCGATGCAGAGAAGTTAACACTAGACGCTTAGGCTCAATTAACTCACGAACAAAAATATCAGAAAATCAGTTCCTTATAAAACCATATCCTTAGAAGAATTGCTTGATTTCACTGATCTATACTTGGAAGATTTGAGAATTCGTTTCACTGGCTCTTAAAAACTTTTTCAAGTACTATCATATTTCGCAGAAGTGGTAGGTGAAAATAAGTTTTATAATTCCTAAAACAATGACTGAATAGAATTTGGTGCAAATATTTATTTTCTGCTTGAAAATAATTTTTGTTTTCTGCATTTTTCTCAAAGCCGTAACTTTCTTTAAAGAAATTTAATGACATTGAAAAAAAATCCCTGAATGAATGTTTCAATCATATACCTTCACAAAAAATCAATCATTTATTTTAGCCTATACACAGGCTCAAATACACAAAAGTGGTCATAAAAATTATTTTAAAAACGAAAAACCACGTTTTGCCCGTTGTGGGAGGGTGGAGGTAATGAAATTACGACCCGCGGAAAAACATGTTTGTAGGTCGATGTAACACGTTTATTTGGATTATACATTTACACAAAACTTCAGGCATTTTAACTATCATAACCGGGGATACTCTTTATCACCCAGAAAATTTTTAATTTAGATGTTTTAGATATTTAATTTAGATTTAACTGTGAATGTGAATTTGGTCATGTAATCCAGATTTTTTTTCTTATAATACTTATACTTCGACTTATTTTTCTTCGACTTTACCATATTCATTTTTCGACATAATTTTGTATTTTGACTGCACGAGGCTTATTGAACCTACGTCAGTTAAGACAAGTTTAGACTGAATGTGCTGCCATCTGTATAGATATTTACAAACCACCTCACACCGTAGCGATTCGACATTGTCATAGGCCTCATCCATTGTCAGTATATCTGATACAAGCACAACTCATCCTTTCAGGAATCATGTTTCTAAGATTTAACAAATTCACAATGAATGGATGCAGTGAAAACGAAAGAATTTTTGCGTCTATTTTACCGGTCTTCATATGCTCTTGAAAGAGTTTGAAGAGACTTCGTATGGGGAAATGGGAGTGCGATCACTGGTGATAGAAGTGAATCGACAGTGGAATTCGCGACATTTTCAGGACCTCTCTTTAAGGGTCATTTCTTAAACTTTACGTGTGTTGTTTGACTATTCGCTTTTCAATGCGATGTTTTTGACAATAATTTTGAAAACAAAAATGGAATTCTAAACTTCAGGTGAGACAGATAATAATGTAAAAATTTCCCTTACTCACTATTGATTTCTATTGAGCATACTTCTTTACAAAGAAACAGGACTTTTTCGTATCATATATGCTCTTTGAATGAACTTAGTCGCAAATTTACAGCCAATGGAAAGACGAAATTGATTTGCGAGACATTACCATTTATTTTGGGACAGAATATGTGACATCTTTCAGTTAGTATTTATAAACGGAAGTATTTCATGAAGGATTTACAATATGCATCATTTCATACTGTCATTTTATTCTGATCGAACGTTTCTTGACGTTGTTTCAAATTTACCATTTTTCACTGCTAACCTTTTTATTACTTTAAATCGAGTTTGATAAATTTTGTTTCATTTTCACGCGAAGATGAATCCTTCACGACCAAATGGTTCTTTTTTCTTTGGTTGTGTTTTCTACGTATACGCGACGTGACCCAGTCAGGTGAGTATGTATTGGCTCATCCCTTGGAAGTCAGAGTAACTTTTCCCCTGTCTTGTCTGTTTGTATTTATTATGGATTTATGGACCATGAGTTTAAAGACTGCTTTGACGTTGCAATCTTAGGCATCAGCTCCGCAGAGTATGGTAAATAAACTCTCTTTTTCGAGACAGAACTTTGCAATACTCCCTAAAACAGCATTGAAACATTATTTCAACGCTCCCTAAAAGGGTGTGATTATTTTAAAATTATAGTTATGAGTATGAATCAATAAGTCCATAATAACGGGTGATATTTGGGAAACATCCATTCCACCAATATGTGTTTAATTCTAATAGAATATCCTTCCATCACAGGATGCAGATGTACGATGAACGTTTTACGTGGAAATATGTTATTTAAAACAAATACAAATAGTGGTAACCTCATACTGCGTCGTTGAGTAATAATTGATTTCTAAGAATTTTTCTCGTTTATTTTATTGTTTCCCATGAATAACCTTGAATCAAAATCGCACTTACCATATTCGATATTTCAAGCGAACCAATTGTAAGTTATTTCTTCTTTTCACTGACCTCTCAAATTTTTTGATTCACTGATAAGAAATTTAAGAATTTATAACTATCGTTTTCTCGATTTAAAAAATTATGTTTTCCGTGGTTAATTTTACTTCTGAAATATAAATAGAAAATTTAAAAAAATTCAATTTCTACGTGAAATTATGGTTGTTGACCCTTGTTTTGCATTTTGATTCTCATTGCGGCTACGAGTTGCCTGCCGACATTTGAAGATAAGAGAACGCACGGCATTTTGCGGCACTCATTACCATTCCGCATCCCGTACGGATGCTTCACCTTACAGCTCACCCTGAACCCATATCTATGTTTCATAAGGTTCTGACAGTATAAATTAGTCAGAATATTAACAAGTCTATTTTGATTTTTTTCTTTTGTTTTTATAACATCATGATTTATCTAAATATTATGAATTTCATTTCTTATCATTCATTTCAATCAAAAATTGATATAATGCAATTAAATATTTAAAATTTTGCTTCACTTAGTTGGTATTTCCACTTTCAAACTGACCCTCATAACTCACTAAACATTTCCATTCACGACCCCCTAGAAGTTAAACACTTCCTTAAACGTCCCGTAAAATGTATTTGAAAAATACCTAATACATTTTCTTTGTGATAAATATTTTTATTATATGATAAATATATTTATTTCATGCGTTCTTTATATCATACACACATTTATTGCATAGTTCTTTTTCCAAAAATAAATACTTCCTTTATAAGCAGTAATATAACAGACAACAAACGTTATTTAAAAGTTCTTCATTTAAATGTCCAGCGACGTGTATTTTGTAACTATATTTATAAAATTTATTTTTCTAACGAGTAGCATTTCTGTCTGATATTATTAATTTGTATTTTAACATTAGGATCACATTAGTTAATCATTAAATTTTGAGTAACATGAGTTACCGAGAACATATCTTAGACCTTACATCAAGACAGTAATATATCTAGTGTTAAATGTAGTTAACTGTATTTAAGGTTTAGAGAATTTCATGTAAAGGAATATCCAAACCCATAAAGAACATTTTGTAGTTTTTGATATTTATATTTTTTCAACTTTTGAAAACCACCTTGCCCAAGTGCAACGTAGGCTATTGTAAGTCATTTTTAATGAGCTCTTTAAAAATCTTGCCCTGTTAAAAAAATTGCGTTATATAATAGAAATGAATTGAAATTTTTGAAGGTATTATTTAGATATTTTTAAATTAATAGCTTATTATCATTTCTTGATCTGAAGTAACATAAGTTACGATTAAAGGATATGGTTTCATAGTTACTTATATGATCAGTAATACGTCATTGTTGACGGTATTAGGAGGAAGCATCTCGAACAGCTCCTTGAGACAGAGGTGGCATTCTGAACAAACTACCTTAGACTAGGTTTCATAATCAAAATAATACACAAAAATACAATCGTACGTAAATGCTTCAGCTCAAATTTTACTCTAATAATATGTTTCGTGTGAGACTGTTTTCTATAAGGCGTGGAATTATAGTATTTTGATGGGTGAAGCTCACATCTCTGAAGAAGCATTAAGCAGCTGTAAATGCATATACGTCTCCGTACTTACGAACATTGCGACTTAAGAATTGTCGTCATAGTTAATCATATATCTTGCAATATGTCCCGTATCGCATAATTTTGAATTATGCGCCTTCTGCCTCGCAATACCACACGAAGAGCNATTATGCGCCTTCTGCCTCGCAATACCACACGAAGAGCAACGCCAACGACCTCGATTGATCCCCAATCTTTTTCGTCACGTATACCACGTACCGATTTTTTCCATTTTGAGGGACCCTACCTTCCTGTTTATTTTTTAACAAATTCACCGACTTTAAATTTATGTTTTATAGATAAGAGCTACTTACTGTGATAGATTACCGTAGATTGAATTTCATTGGAGTGGAAATTTTTTAAAACAAACATATTAAGTTTTATATATTTGTCACTTAGAGAGATATAAAAAGCAAATCTAGTAACATTCTTACCTACAATAAATACACAAAATAATTGTTTTAGTGAAGAGTTGAGACTGATGCTTTGACAGGAAATTTTCATTCTTTGACACCAACCTTTTCAGGTTTAACCTAGTCATAATTGATATGTTTATTATAAGAAAGAATTATGTAATAACACAAGTTCGTCTGTGTTAAATGGATTATTACATTTACGGAAAGCCAATTTTGGTAGTGACCTGTCTAAATGGAATTTACTCTCGTGAACTCTCATCTACATCTCATGCACCCCCAATTTGTTTTCAACTGACATCGACCCCCTACAGGTTGGAGTCGACCCCTGGGGTATTTGAGACTATTTTGGTAATCAAATCCTTAGTGTGACATAATTGTATTTTCCACTGGTAATAATTTCTTTCGAGTGAAACTTTTGATAATGTTTTTGAAATCTCAGATTACGGAGCTGTTTTTATTCACTTTCAGTAAACAATACTCGTAAGGTACCTTACTGACTAAACGAGATTGCGCATCGCACGTACAATTTAGGGAGTGAAAGGAAAAGTGGTTTTACTAATTTCTTTAAAATACTGAGTTGAGATTGTATTTGTATTCTCCAGGAAAAAATCTTTTAGTTAGAATAGTAGTGTATATCATAACTCTCTTAGTAAAACTGGTTTGACTGGCAAGATAAATATTTGTTGTGGTAGTGGGGACAGTGAAGTAAGTTTTACTGGTAGTACCTTTCCTTCCACCCCAGGAGATTGCCATTGAGTGCATTTTAGGGTGGTTCTAAAAAATACGAAACTTTTCCGGAAGTCTTCTTTAAAGACTGACAAAATTGGTGCTCTGTCCAAATTTCAAAAGTTAATATTAAAAAAAACACCTCGGGGAACATTGTAAATATAGATAAAGTAATAAAATACTGAAGTCTGAAGAATGTCAATAAAACTTATGTTTTCATGTCATGTCTCACTTCATTCTTTTATAATAATAATAATAATAATAATAATAATAATAATTCTGCAAGAGTGTGGCAGATAGAAAAGAAGGCATAATAAAAGCATACATAATAACTATAATAAGAGGTTAAATAACAAATCATCGCCCAAATATCTATAAAATACACATATGTGGTATAAAATGGTTAGAAAATTAGTACACAAGGTAACAATGAGAAAGAAATTCCATTAAAAACATGAATTATATACATGACGCCATATGTGTGTTTAATCACGTACATATACAAACACATTTTCGCTTACAAACAGATACAGAACACACTCATACGTACAAAGATGCTGCAATATACACATATATCAGTGCTCCTCCTACACCCTTAACGTAAAAGTAGTTGCTATAATATAATTAAAAGAAATTAATAACACTAAGAATAAAACCAAAACAGTGTTACTGTGAAAAATCATGCACACTTCACCGCACATCACAACACTACACTATTATTCACTCTGAACATATTCTATAACCTTAGACTTCATTCACCTCAGTACACTGCACTTCACATATGCACATATTTCGAAGAAGTAAGAAGGCGGTTGCGGAAACATTTAACTTTTTTTGGTAAATTTTTTGTTTCCAAGAATTAAACATAAGGAAAAACTGGAAATATTGTAGTTTTCTCATCCTTAACCTGTTACACCTTAACGTCTACTTCAATATATAACTCTTGGAGAGAAAAGTGGTGGGAAACCCCTAAAAATCACCCTTAAAATGTTTTTCAATTGCCATAATTTAAAACAAGTTACGTAAAATGTGCACAAAGCAGTTTGTACTAAATATATTGAAAATTCTTTATTATTGATTTTTTACTGTACTTTCAGTAAAACACTTTGATTTTCAAAGATACATTACATTGATTTACACCACTATTCCATTCACTGCATCTGCATGTTTAGTTTTGTATTCGCACTTTTATTCATGAAAACTATAATTTTAATTTTATTTACTATTTTATGTGCTTTATTCATCTATAAGTTGTGAACAAAACCATAGAAAACGAAAATTCTATCAATACCGTCGGGCAACTTTGAATGATATTTTTTACTGTCTTGGAAACCACTTTTGCTTCACCTTCTTTGGAATATTAACTCTTATCTTACAATATCTTGTACAACTGAAATGATATGGCCATAGCCTATGCCGCATTGTATTGATATTTACATAGGAATACTATTTTATAAAGTTGATCAAAGTATTTGAAACACAATTTCTGCTCAATGTGTCCTCAGAAATTGATTTTTATACAACGTAACGTAAATACACCAATCTGTAATTAGTAGAGTCTAGGCATTTGCGAGGTTCAACTCAGGGTATCCTTTATGGTTAAGGAATCTAAGTATTTCAATTAGTGTATTTAGTTTTGGCTTTTTACTTTATTTTTTATCGGCATATATTTCAAAGCGTGTTTATTTTATTTCATGCATTTGTTTCCGTTTTTCTCGTGAACTCATTATCAGCGGCTACCTCGTACACGCAACGGTGACTCTATTAAAATAAGACGAGAGAAAACTTTTCGTTGGAGCGGTCAATAATGCCAGAAATAACTTCTATCAACGCACACATTATCAAAGGCTGTTCACGAGAAAACTGCTCTCGAACGCTTTGTTATGTTGTGAAAATAGCACACGAGAATACATATTTGCATGTGCAAATTTGGCAGACCTCTGCATCTCGGCATCCTTGGGAACGCGTGTGCAAGGAATAAGTACAGTTTAACTCATGATTATATCGTACACGCAACGTTTAATATTCCTGCCGTACAATAAATTAAATTTTTCTTTTTGTCTTCAGTTTAATTTCACGTATTATGTATAGCATACTTTACCTTCCAAGGAATTATTATTACTGGTAATTGTTAAATGCCTTGTGATGGGAAAGTTCATATTTCTACGCAATATTTTTTTCACAATTTTTATTAAATTAACCATAAATATTTTAAGACCTCATTCATTACCCGAGAGAGAGTATTCCAATAGTTTGCGTATGTTTAGAGTATGTACTTCATATCTTTAGCATCACACTGTGAAATCGGCTACACATATTTTTTCAGAAATTTATTCCGCAGATAATTTAATTCCCGAAAATCATTGAGCTACAGATTTAGCTTCTTGATATGATAAAATATAAATTGCTGTTACTCATTTACAAGATGATAATGCTTTGGAGAGACCAATACAGCAGATGGTCACGAATTAACATGCATTACAGCATACAAGACCCAGTTAAATCCTTACTTCTAATACTACAGCGGACTTTCTTCTAATTATTGAAATTTGTCAGTTTCTTTGTGCCTCACTTAATTTTATCACTTTCTATGCGTGTACACTAAGCAAAATATTGTACTTAAGATTTTACATTAGAACTTTTAAAAAAATGAGCATAATAGCGTAGTGCTCGCTGATGTTACGACTTGATGTCATCTAGGTTGGAATAGAACACCAAAGAACTTTGTGTCCATGAGTTGACGCAAAATCACTTACTCTACCATCCTCAGTACGATAATATGACAGTTACAGAAATCATCTGTCAAGTCTAGCAGCTTGTTTCACTCTCCTCTCATTTCACAATCCTGAGAATTGTATCACTTGGTTGAGTGTATCACTGAAGAGTCCATTAATTAGCCCCGAAACCGTATCAGTTCTTCCCATCGATTCTCTCTAATGCTTTTCTGCCTGTCTGCTTTTCTTCTTTCCCTAGTAACCCCATCTCGCCATCCCTTGTCCTCTTGTGACACGTCACGCGCCACTTCCCCTCCCTCACCGTGCGCCTGTCCTCCGTGCCCGCCTTGCTGCCTGCTCTTTACTGTCGCTTCGCGTGTCTCTGGTTGCGTCCCGACCGGCGCCGCATGGTACGAGGGCGGGGGCGGGATCCGCGGCGGGGTCGGGGCGCGACGCCCTCCTCTGCCCTTCACCGCTGCGACCCCACTCACCACCACCTCCTCCGCTGCCCATTGTGCATATCCCGCGCCCTTCGCCGCTGATATATCGGATGGGCGCGGAGACAGCGGATTGCTCCGTGATTTATCCACCGCTCCACCCCATCCCTCCCCAACGTCCACTACGTCTCGTCCCGCGTCGTGTCACTGCTGAGTTCCGCTCTCTTTATTCAGAATTATTCGACTTCCTCTGTTCTTACTTGTATCCCTGTTACGTTTTCTCCGTTCTCTCAATTACTCTTCGAATGTATCTTCTTCAGGAATGCACCCGGGTCAATCGTTAGCTGCGTAATCAAATAGTGTGTGTCGCTTAGTAATCAGTTAATTACTCATCTCCATTACCAACTCCAAATGTACTTCCTTCCGTTCCTCCCTTACCCAGAATTGTTCTCGCACAGATTCTGTTTCACCAATTTGACCTAGCAATCTTTCTCTCCTTGTCTCTTTCTGATTACTCTGTTCTCTTTCTCCTCTTGGTCAAAAGTAGTTCAAGAAAGCAAAATCGAATATTATAATTATAATAATAATAATAATAATAACGCATCTTTATTTGGAGGCGAAGTTGAGGCAAATGTCTTGTCTTACACTTACCTTCTTTGTGAATAGATTTACATGGTAAAATGACTATGTATGACATTCTCTATGCGATAAAAAAACAAAATAAGAAATAAGAAGTAGGAAGAAGATATCAGAAAGGAAAGAATAACTCATTCATCCATGTAGAAATACATATATTCCTCCATGGATAAGTTTATCATACGTGACGCAGAATTTTTCGCGCTATCTACTTTCTTTGAAGGAAATAACTTGTATTGCAGTATCTCTTGAATTGTAGTATATAAAATATTGAATATGTTTCACTCACTTCAGACGTCATACCCTGGAATTTATATATAT
>NNCF01127655.1:641608-654638 GCA_002313205.1 Laupala kohalensis
ATATATGTATATATATAAAAGTGAGAATTGTTTTATTTATTTTTAATTGCCGGTTTTCAATAAATAAATGTGACATTTTCAATTGATAAAACCTATACCATACCAAACACAGATTCAGATGAAAAATATTTTATCGAATTAAATAATTAATTCTCACGTATAACATGAAAATTTAATGTTTATTAAAGATGCTTTAATGCTTTATTCTACTTTAATGCTTTAGAAATGAAACAACATAAATTAGAAATTTTTGACACAAAAAATCATACTGTAACACAATCATGGGCGGATTTCCCAATAGGCCGAGTAGACCGCGGCCTCGGTCGTCAAATTTTTGGGGGGCCCAATTTTTGGACCTAGCATTTAAAAAAATTCAACGAAAATTCAATTTTAAAAAGTGATTGACGAAATGTCTTATACATTTGGAACTATTTAAGTATTTGTAAACACTCGACCAAACATTAAAGGCGTCAAGGTAATTTAAGAGATTATCTTAATGCGTAAAAAGGTACACGCTCCTCTATTGTCGCTTTCAGCTCTATTGTAGCACAATATATATTTTCGCTTCGAAAGTCCAAGAATTTAGTTTTATTTATCAATACTTACTACTTTATTACTTTATTAGTAGATTTCTTTGTTATTAATTCTCTTTTTCATAAATAATGTATGTTATTCATTTTCAAACTTATACTTTTATATTGATAGCTTATAATACAACAAAATATAAATAAAATAATAATAATAATTGAAAATTATAATCAAATGTAATTTGAAAAGGTTTCGGAGAGCGCCAAATTTTTGTGGCCTACGGGCGAGAAAAGTGTGAATCTGCCCCTGAACACAATCATATTTTCCTTTTTATGTTTCGTTTCGAGTAACGTGTAAGAGTTATGAATATAGGTAAAATGATAAATGCGCAGTTATTTTACTTGAATGATTTCTGAAGACGTGTAGATAATGAATCTTAAGAATCTCATGAGGATTTAAATCATGAGGAATATGTTAATTATTATGTAAATATTGTGGTTGGTTTACAAGCTATTATTAACATTTTTCATCGTGAGCCCTTGTACATTTATTTCACAATGTAGACCACACATCCCACGGATATCGAGATGTGATGAGAGCTTCCCTATCTGGTGGAGAAAACGTGAACTATGAAGAGCGCTTCGAAGCTTCTCTATATCGTAATGTATTGCGATTTGGAAAGTAACGGGAAATTAAAAGAAAAAGTCATTAAATGGTCAATGGTACAAAAAATGTAAATGACGAAAAACAAAAGAAAATGAATTTTTCACTTCAATCATTTTAAGGGTTTTAGTCCAGTCATTAGGTGTTTATACCCAGAATATTTTGAAGAAGTAGTGATATATTGCTCCTGTATGGTATTGAGGGCGCTGATAACGAATTTCCACTTTATTCCCTCCAGAACGTTCGTGAAATATAAAAAAGCCCTCCAAGAATGCCATAAAAATAATTTTTTGTGTTTTTATTATAGGAAAACTGTGCACTATACAAAGAAAATATTTATTTGTATAATTAAACTAGACAAAATTTACTGCAACACTCACCCATTTTTTTTCAGATGAAGTACAGACCCGCTAGAGGGTGTTGAATTTATATTAAAGCATTTCGAAAATGTTTATAAAAGATGTGGAAACAATCTGAAACTTTGATCCTTTATGTATTTTAAGATGTTAATTATGATTTTTTACTTTTCCACCTTAAAAAATTTAAGGGAGTATGAAAAAACATCGAAGAACTATATATATAATCACGTTATATATATTTTTTGCTTATTGTAAGGAAACATGCATGTTTCAAAGGAAAATACTTATTACATCAAGAAACTAAACAAAATTTCCTGCAATCTATTCCTTTGCGTATTTTTATCAGTTGAATAGTCTACCTGTAAATTTTGTCTCGTTAAGTTTTAAAATAAGTATTTTCTTTGTATAGTGCACAGTTTTCATACAATAAATCAGAAACTAAAAAAACACGATTTTATGGATTTTTCGGATCTTCTTTTGATATTTCACTAATTTCTGGGGGGGGGGAGGACAAAGTGGAAATTCGTAAACACAAATTTATTATGATTTGTGTCTGAATTGCTTCCATCATATTCATTTTCATTATTATTGGTATATCTAAGAAATATATGGTCAAGTTAGTCCTCAGTAAGTGCATCATGACTAATCTCTTCCAAATTTCGTGTAATTATTTACAATAGACCAATGGCGTTATAGCTGAAGATCCTTTCCCAGCTACAGATATTGATCTCATTTTTTAGAACAATTCCATAAACTTCTCAGAAAAGAATAATACAAATGTATTAATATCTTTTCCTGTGACTCCGGAATCCACTAACTTACTTGACTCGTCAAAAGAGAACTTTCGGAATGTTCATGACGTTAGAAACAATGTGGAACTTTCGAATGAGTCTGAGAAAATCTACACTATTTCAAATCATCCTAAGAGACGTATAATCTTCGTATTTCTGACGTGTTTATGAATCGCAGGACGATTAACAAACAGTTTGAGAAATTTCAAGCTCTGACTCCACCTTTCTTGTTCTTGCTCGTAATTGGTTTTATGAATTTCTTTAAAAGTGACCTGTTTGGACGATATGCAATATTTATTGTGATTTTCTCCTTTGAGAAAAATGCAGTACACGAAGTAAAACGCGTGTTGTAAGGCAAGTGATATAGGTAAATATAAATTGTAAAGCATGTTATATAGGCCAAACAAAGAGAAAACTAATAAAATAAACGTAAAAATTTCTTTTGAAACAAGCTTTTATTTAAAAAAGTGCTGTGCTAAAAAGTAAAAAATAATGTATAGTAAAATTGAAAATCAAAAACGTTGATCAGAAAAGTTGATCAAAGAAAAAAATTAGAAAATTTTAAAAGCTTGTGGCGTCAACCGTCATAATTAGTAACACTGCCTTAAAATTTCAGAAGAAAAACCTCAAGCGTTTAAAATTTTCTGAATTTTTGATCAACTATTCTAATCAACCTTTTTGATTTTAAATTTTATTGAATATGATTTTTTACCTTTTAGTACAGCGCGTTTTTTTTAAATAAAAGCTTGTTTAAAAACGTTTCTGTGTTTATTTTATTTTATACCTTTTAGTATTAGCATTGGTTTTTTATTTGTAAAATGAACACTGCAAACTCGACTGTTCTACCATTTGCCATTATTTTACGCATCATTTCCTTCCCATCTCGTCCCTAGAGGTACCAGGGTTGTCTTGTCCACTCAGTGCTTGTTGTCTGATAATCAGTCATCCGTGCACCAAGTTTAGTTGAAATTAAACCACGCATTCTAGAGTTAAAGTAAGATATACGCACACACACACACAACCCCATTTCACCCCTTTAGGGGTAGATTTTCGTACAATGGTATCACAATCATCTATTGTCATACATACCACATATCTCTGTAAAAATTTTAGCCCAATTGGAAACTTGAAAGTGGTCGAAATATCAAGTACCAATTTTGAAACGGGAGGATGACATGCGTACATACATACATGCATACATGCATACGAACGAAACAAGTTAAATAAAAGCTCGTAAAAAGTACAATACAGGTGCACAATCGAAATTTAAATTCAGTAGAACAATGTGCAGTAACATCCCGTCGGACAGGAAAGGATCACTTAATAGATTAGGGTAATACTTTAATATTAGACATAAAAGCTGTTTGATACAAACGTGCATATCAGAAATGACATTTATAAACAATGGGAGTTTAAATGTACGCACAGACAAAAACTATTGAGAATTTACCATACTATTTTTAACATGATTGTGTGATTTCTGCTTTTTTCGTAAACGTATTTCGTGTTAATATTTACATTTTATATCACATTCAATTGTTCTGTTGCCATGTTAATATTTGTTATGAATACTTGATGAAGATTTAGATTCGATTTAGATTTTGTGGTAGATAACCGCAATACATAGTGTATCGTCCAAAGAAGGTAGAATGCCATATTTAACTTTTCTAGTTAATATTGTGAATGTAAAAAGTAAAATGGATTTCTGCAATCATAGGTTCGAATCAACATGAGTGAACTGGAGTTAATTCTTCTCTTTTCATTTCAATGATATAATCGATTTGTACCTACACCAGTGAGTCGGAGGGATTTGGAAGAATCGTGACATACTAACAACAATTTTTATTCCCATACACATTGCATAAGAGACAACATGCAATATATAGTTTAAGATGTTTAATTCAGCGTATAAGTATACGGTAGGTGGAGGTTAGATGGTTCACTATGACTACTTCTGAAACTATAAGTCCGTCAGAGAGTGACTAGTGTATTAAGTGGAATCAAGAGGAAAACTCATGCCATCTCCCGCAATTTGTTCTCAAACGCCGACTAGATTGTGCAATCACCTAGCTATAATATATGTGAAAGTAGTATGTTACATATCACTTCTTTCAAGTCTCACAGTTCTGCTTGTAGTATTACAAAGCTTAACTTGCTATTTTTTTATGGTTAGTGATATTGACTTTCACGAAGCGTCATTCTTTTTTGTGTACCGATTTATTATTCTTAAGTAACTTCGAACATAAGTTAACCTACCACGTGGGTTAAAAGGATCAGCGACAACAGGACCGTGGTGTGTGCCCTGCAGTGCATCTTATAACACCATCTGATGCAATGCTTTGTTGTAATTTTAAACTAAAATTAAGATTAATTGTTTGTTTCTTATCTTTCAAACTTTTATTTTTGACTTGGTATGCCATACTTTCCCGTGTATGCTACTGATGATGGCTGGTATGAAGCCAAAAAAGCTTTTCAGCGTCAATAAAAACACGGACAACAATATTACGCTTATTGCAACAATATTTCCGGGTGATTTTCTACACACAACCTTAGAGATTGTCTTAAGAGACCCCTTTATTAAATATGTAAATTTATCACATTAATGGGATAGATAAAAATCTTGGAATATTTTATCACGAGAAACAATATATTCTGTTGTTTCACTGAGTACATTCTTTCTTTTGATATATTTTTGTTCATAGTTATTCCAAGATTTTCGCATAACTCCCATGGAGTTGAAATTGATTGGCGATAACACTTTGTGCATAGACGAACAAATGAGGAGCGGAGGCCCAACGGAATATCTTGAGCATTTGAAGGGACTATTTTGATCAGTAGAAAGACAAATTAACTCGACGACCCCTAATTTGCCCTCATTTAAATTTTCCTCCTCCCCCTCTTCTACGTTCCCCCTTCAAGGATACATCAGTGATGAGGTACTCCTATCCTTGACAAAGCATGGATAGAGCACACGGGACTGGTTCGCACAGTTTGGACGGCTATATGCAGCAGAAGAGCGTGCGTCATGTAATTAGCGGACATGATAGATGGCGCCTCCATGTGTCAACGTTATCGCGCTACACCGTGACATTACATTTCACAGGCCACTTTTCTTTCCATGATTAAATAATAATTACCGTTTTAGGAATAATGCATTGAAGTCTTCGCGCTTCCCAAAGTAGCAGTCCGTAACGCGTGCTTTTGTGTAGAAAAAATCAGACGAAAGGCTTTTGTCCGTCTCATTCAAGCATATGAATAAATATCCTATTTTCTATTACTTATTTCAGACGATGGATTTTTATGATTTTTTAAATATTTAGAATTGTGTTCAATCTACATTGTTCAATTTAGCATTGTACGATGTATTTTTCTGAGAAAAAAAAGCAGAATACAGATTAAATTTGCTTAGCTTGTACGTTACATTTTCCACATTAGCCACGAGTCATTACATTAATACTATAATTATTTCGAAAAATTTCATCTACGTCCAAATAATTTTGCTTTCGAAGACGATTTTCTTAATATATCGAAGGACATTGAGGTATAATAAAAAAAAGCGCGAGAAAAGTGAGGTGCATTGGTATTTGAAAACATGAAATATATAGATTAACGTGAAGAGCCATTTAACTTTAGAATAAACAGAGAAGCCTAAAAGTAAAAGATCATTACTCAATTTCTCTGGTTTTGCTTAGGGAAGGGGTTCAAGAACCGGTTTCACTTTACGCAAAATCTTCGTTCTTGTTCCGATGAGACCCGGGTCCCTGTTTTTAACAGAACCTCATGATAGGTAAATTTATCCGAAACCGTCTGCATTTTTGTTTTGGTATCCAAACAAAGTTGTACATCAGATTGCAAAGCGAATAGTGGTGTAACTCAATGTAATATCATTTTTACAAAGAAAGTGTTTCACTAAAAGTGCTGTAAAATCAATAATATAATATTGTCAATACATTAGATCAACACTACTTTGTAATACGTTTTTTTTATCATTTGTTAAATTATACTGATTAAATAGTTTTATGAGGGTGGTTTTTAGGGGTTTAATTGAGGGGTTCTTTTCCTCCACAGTTTATAATTCAATATTTTCGTTGCGAAAAGTTAGTAAAGGATATATCATTTTTTCATCAAAGTTGCAATAGTTTTGGAAAGATAAAAGTACAGTAGTTACAGAGTCTGACTCACTAGGTTCACTTAAACTAACCATCGTAACATCAAGTTCATTTTTATTCATCTATACAATATGCATTCTAATTACAAGAGGCAATGTCCTTAGGTGGTGGAAGGAAATGTGGAGTAAGTTATACTTGCACCATTTTTCCCACTTACACAGCAAACATATGCCTTGCAACTCAAAATTGTGGTGCTAATTTGCGGCTAATAAAAAAGTTATGATATGTCCCTCTGTTTCATCTAATAAATTTTACTAAATATAATCCAGAAGTGACCCTAACTCAAATTAAAAAAACAGAGTTATACTTCTTTTCTTTCACCCCCTCTTATTTAAAGTGTATATAATGCGAATAATCTTGGGGAAGTAAGGAAGGTATAGAATAATTTGTCGTCTGTATATTTGGATACGGATTCAATTGATGTCTCACAGGAAAGCCAGTCACTACTCGTTAAGGAACTATTGCACAGTATCAAAGTTATAAACATACATAATATAATATTGAGGTAATAATTTATAACTTTCGGGGTTTAAAGGGCAATAAAAAATAAACAATTGCAAAATTCCCGGCAGATGAATACATTGTTTTAACATTTCTGAATACTCAAACTAAATGTACTGACCGTTTATCGATTTTACTAGGAATCTTGTTCCAACTATAACGGTTAATTACACTTTACGAGTAGATTTTACTCAAAGATTAAGTAAATTGATTGTAATAATTAGTTACTTAATTACAAGATGAGAAACTCCAGAAAACTTCTTTCGAGTTTGTAAACTCTTAAAACCTTAAATGGCGACACTTACATTATTACATACTTAGGACGAGTATGATATACGCTATAGCATTATTTTAAAGCATCCTTAACTATGCTCTTTGTTAGAGCAAGACGAAAGTTGTCTGCGGTTCAGAGAAAAAAGAGAGTGGGGTATGCTATTCAACTGAGCGGGCAAGGAACGAGTATTCTTAGAAGGAAAACAAAACAACCCGCAGAAATCCAAAGAAAAAATACTGGTAGAAAGAAAGAAAAGTATATGGGTTATTAACAGTCAAATCGATAAGTCCTGTTGTTGAAAAAAAACTGACTTGTGTGCTCCAAAGTGCAGTGTTTCAAACTTTCTATAGGATTAACAGGAAAACGACAAACATAGGCAAAGATAGCAGCAAAGTTTTTACAAATAATTAAATTTGATATGATTTTTAATAAAGTACTTTTCATGCAAATCTGCACTCATAACTTACACCACTTGACTCATTCCTTAATTTTTTCATCCCTAAATCCGTTCTTACTTATGATTGAATTAAATAAATTAGTTACATTTGTGTACGTTACCGACACTTTTTTCAATGGTAATGTTCAATGAATGAAATTGAAAGAGCGAATGCATGAATTTATGTGATATTACCATTGCAATGATATGGCGAGTCATGAGGAGGAAAATATTGCCTTTAAAACATTCAAGACTTGTATAAATGAGTAATACTGCTTTGATAATGCCCTTTTGATGTCATTAATTTTAATGCCAACTCATAGAAGACTTCCACAACCATTTGTTTCTACTTCTGGTGCAGTAAGTGCGTCGTGAGTTCATACCGCGCTCCTGATCACGCAGACAGATAAAGCTTGTGAGGAAAGTGAACATGAGAGGGAATGATTCATTGTAGTTAAAACAGGTGACGTGCGACTTAAACGTCAACCAGAGCATATGCTGAACCTGTAAGACAGAAACGTAGCAATGCTATTTCAGTACATCAGCGAATGGTGCGTTGTGATGGGTTCAAGCAGTTGCAGGGTCAAGGACATGTATAGCGAATGTTGCGAACATTCCTCAGGAAATTCCAAGTTCAGGCCGATCTCGACTTTCCGCTTGAAAGAATGATATGGAAGATAAACATTGAGGATTTCAAAGAAATGAAACCGTTCCTTCAATCATGAGGAATGAACGAGTTCAAATACTAACAGAAAATTTTGTAGGGGACTACTGAGAACTAGGAACATGAAAACCAACATTTTTACATTTCCTGTGCATGCTGATTTTGAAAAATTGAAAAATTCGACAAACGTTTTATATGTAGATAACGTACCGTCACACGATGTGTACCATAAATCTCCCCCGAAACTGTTTCATTCACCATGAAACAACGTGTACTACAAATGATCGTGTGTTTACGCGCTTGGACGATCGCCATTCCTCAACGTCATTTCTCGAAAGAGTCTCCCAGTTGGCGGGCTCCATTCGTCTCCAGACTGAAACCAGCCAGTGCCAGGTGAAATGGTGTGCGGGATCTTGGTTGCGGGGTGTATTTACTCAGAGAGGGAGACAAGGTGCATGGCAGAAATTATGGACGGCTAAGTGTCTGTGAGGCAGAAATTAGCACATTGCGCGGAAGCAGTAAGATGCATGTGCCGAGATGGCTGATCACATTGAGAGTTATCTCACATTAATTATTCGCTTTGCATAGAAAACACCGAAAAGGTGAGAGAAATAATTTCATGTCATTCAATAATAGTGATTAGACCTAAACACGTCAGAACAGCAGGGATATCGCGTTATACCCTGGATTTATTCTTTAGCTTACGCATTAGAGTTAGACATAATTTGTAGGTGACAATTTAAGAAAATAAAAATATATTCTTCTTAGGTCCTCTGCATTTTGAATAAAAGTTAATGATCGTACATAAATGTGCATTAGAGAATACACTTACCAGTTTCAACCTTCAATACTTTAATTGAAGAAATATACCCCATTGTACAAAATCATTAGAAAAAACGATAACTTCAAAAACATCAATTTTCTTATATTTTTTAATTATCGTGAAAGTAATATATATGAAATATAATAGATTATCATAATTCACTCGCCATATATTGGTTAAATGTAGGAGACACTCAAACAGTGGAACATACTTTGCGTACAATGATTATGGGCCAGGTTTATTTCGTTCATTTTGTGTTTTGAGAAATTCTACTTATTCTCCGGACAAATCACGTAAATTGTTCATAACAACGAGTGAAACAACCACTTAAATGTATTATTAGAATCTTATTGTTTTAACTTCACGCTCAAAATACTCTCTTCCATTTCAAAAGAGGACAAATGCTCTTTAAGATTCATTCAATTAAAACGATGTGTTATAGTATTTCAAAGTCTCATATATGGTTGCTGATGTGACTAACGTTTGGGTGGATATAATCCTACAAAGTATTTGCGCTTGATGTGACCAACGTTTGGGTGGATATAATCCTACAAAGTATTTGCGCTTTAAATGGGAATTTGAAATGACGCACAGAGAAGAAGGGCTCTAATGACCTTGATGTTGACGAGCCCTAAAGCCCCACACACAAAAAAAAACTTACAGAGAGCGCGCTTATGAGTCATTCCTTATGGGGTGCAGTGTAGCTGTGCACATATCCCTCGTCCATGGCGCGTCACAACGTGGGTGTATGAAAAAGAGGGTTACGCCCGCAAAAGGAAGGGGTTCCAAAGGTTCTTCGTTCGTGTGAACTCGGCTCCCTGCAATTGTGGCCTGTTCTTTGTTAGCACCTCTTTCAGCGGATCCACTTAGCCAATTACGACGTTTGATCTTTCTTCTACCAGATGCTAGCCAGAACTCCATTTCGGTGCCTGACGAAGGGTTGTCAAAGGAGGCAAGATGAGAGAAAAGGAGAGGTGTCAACAATGCAAAAAAATGAAGAAGGAAGGTGAGAACTTTTTGTATTCAAAGAGCGGTACTATTTGTATTCAAGAATATAATCAATAGAATGCTTTTCAAAGAAAGTGTTTCAAGAATAGCCATACTTTATTTCTCAAAGGTAACGTTTTGAAAAGACTTTTTTCTCCTGTGTTATTCAATCAAGTGGCATAAATGAGCTATCATTTCGAAGATTATTTTCTGTTTCTTTGTCCCACCGGGTCAGAGAAGTATCACAATTTTTATTCAGTTTTTGAGTGTGTGGAACATAATTCCTTCGTAAGACGATTGAATCTCATTCCTTTAACAATATCAAGTACTTTCATAAGTACCTTTCATAATGAAACATGCATTGATCAGTTTTTGGACTACGATCCACTGTGATTGACATTGGTTTCCGAAATGATTGTGCAGTATTGTCTAAGCTAGCGCGCTCAGATTTTGATGTTGATGGAATGGGGTTTTCAATTGAAGACAATTTGTAGTATCTACGACAGCGACAGATGTATTTGTTTATATCAGTATGTTACGGGTACAAATTTTGTTATTATCATCTCCAGCGTTGAAAAAGGAGAGAAAAACATGATAATTAACAGCCATTGTAAAAATCGTGATATTCATGGGAAAAAATCTTTATCCAAGAAAAACACTTGCTAATTTTATTATCCTTTTAAACCCATTCATTTTCTCCATTCAGAAAAAAAGCTCTTGCTTAAATACAACAAGATTTGGAGTAAATAACAATAAAATCTTAGTAATAAGTAAAAAAACTGAGTTAAAGGATCCAAATGCATTGTGTATCTTAAATTGAGAATGTTATTATTTTTAATTAAAATGTTTTTTGACAAAAATATAAAATTACTTTTCTAAATTTTTTTGACAGTTATATTTAAAAGAAAATACGAAAAATCACCAAAACTTCAAAATTATTTATTTATTACTAAAGTTGGGTGACAAATTTAACTAGCCGTTCTGGATGATATTTTAGTTGGTTTCTTTTTAGATATATTGTCACTGGTTTTAAAATGTTTTATTACGCTTTTTACACGAATCTAACGATAAAGTAACGAAATCTATACTAATATTCTTGAAGTATTTTCACATATTGTTTTGTTAAGGAGTCATTGCTAGTTACCACACAGTCGCACAATAACCAGTACCACCATAAAGATAAATCTCAATTTAAGATCCACTTATTACTTCACTAGAATTTCAAATACCATCTCACTCATTTTGATAGTGATTAACTATGATAAATCGCAGCCTCCAACATGGAAACATGCAATGCTAGAGGGGTGACGCCGCCACCGGAGAGTTCGATCTTTGACAGTTGCGTTCTAAAACTAAACTAAAGGCGTGCTTAAGTTATGTTCATCATTTGTAATTGTCTTGTCTGTAAGGTTTCCTTTATTCTTGAAATAACGATACTGATATTAATGAATTTTATCCAATCAAAATTATCGATATGAGATAAGTATCTGATTCACTTTCATGTCCCTAGATCTAGTCTGCGCGAGTGAATAGCCGTCCTTTCTTATTTACTACATTGCCCTCGCCGTACATTGGTCGAACGTAGTTTTTATCTGCTGCTTTGAAAATAAATTATTAATGAATATTATTCACCTTGGCATTTATAACGATATTATCACAGTCAATTAAGAGAATTTCTTAAGTATTGTAAGCAGATTTTTTCTATGTTAGTATGGAGATAAGCTTAAAAATGTATACTTTGTCACAAGAGTTATTGATTCGTGATGATATTGTATCCAACCCTTAAGTTTCCTTCCGATACTCAGTAACAGAGGAATGAAATAGTAAGCTACAGTCCGTTATATAACTGAAGACTAAAAATAGCTCAAAAATAAATAAGACATTTCCTTAAATTAATGACAATAGCGCACCATAAATTGCTCACCTCATGATCACAGAAGAAAATCCACGAATCTTTCCCAAAGAGAACGGATGATGACGTTGCATTTCTTCCGCACTCACTAGTTTATGATAAAAATAATTAGTACGAACTACTACAAATAAATTAACCGTTATATTCTGGATGGGTTCTGGAGAGTAGTTGTAACGTCGGCGCTAGGACATGCCATCAACTTGCGAAATATTAATAGCTCTTTGTATTTCCCAAGCCGGATGCTGTTAAGAACATTACAATAAGTGGCCGGTCCGCGCTAAGACGGGCGTGCGACGAGTTTTCCGTGTGGAGGTATTGTTCGAATAAACACCTTTCATCTTAAGGAAAGTATGTACCAGTGTATTCGAAGAATGCAGTCGGTGACGTTGACTCACGGGGGTTCAGATGTAACTAAATTAAAGACGAATTCCACGAAGAAAAGAAAGAAGAACGAAAAGGGTGTTTGCGAAGCGCCTAGGTGACGCGCATGACAATTCGTCCTCTGCATTCCTAGAAACAACAGAAATGCCTGCGCGGTGGTGGCGAAGGCGTGGTTATTCGCTGATCACGTGACGTCTGGTACAGTATATAGAGAGGAGTGAAGCTTCTCGATGATGCTTTACAAAGGAACATAGAGATCCGTCAGCACGGACAAGTGACTGTACTTAGTTTTGGTCGTGGAGACCAGATTGTTTGTTAAGGCTGCTGCGGTAGACTTAATGAACTCATTACTAGGTGCGAGGGTCGATGAACTCATTACTAGGTGTATCAGTTAGTTGTTGGGTGAAAACAACTTATCTTTTCGAAAGAACCGATAACCTGAGGGTTTATTAAAATTTAGTTGTCTTCAACTATATTTTACAAAGTATAAACGATGCTCTCTTACAGCATTATTTGTCTAATAAACGATTATTAGATGTATT
>NNCF01127655.1:655142-668734 GCA_002313205.1 Laupala kohalensis
ATTATATCCATGAAAATTGTTTTAATTTTACAAACGCACCAGTTTTTGGCTCATATTAATCGGACTACCATTAAGAAAGAGCATATTTGTACCCATTCGACTTTTATCTAGTGTAAAATTACAAAGCTTACTTTTACTAACACAAATGCTTAATCATCTTTTTGGTAAACACTTGAGGTTTTAAAATTAGCATCGTTAACAATTCTATTGGTTTATGATTATTATAATTTTAATTTTCAAATTGAATTTTCTAACAAATTTAATTACTTGTACCTTCATAAATTCATTATCAATTCATACACGTAAATACGTAATATATGTAAACAAAATTACTGTAAATGTAACAAGTAACTAGTGCTGTAAACGCACAAAATAGTTAACTTGTCTGAAGCCACGAAAAAGAGTTCTAATAGCACCAAAAATTGAAGTTCTAACAGGATGAATACAAGAGTTTATTTCTTTTTTATATACAAACATTTTATTCTTATTAGAGAAATACAACAAAGAAGGAAAAAAAGAAGAATGTCTACAGAAAAATTCAGAATTCTGCCAAGTTGTAACATAGGATCACCGCGTAGTGTTAGGGAGTAATACATAGATTACGACAAAATGATGTGGACGAAAGATCGAATTTCTCATTTACTTTTGCAATATTTTGAATGATGACTGGGCGTTTGATAACTTAATCTTGCAAATTTTACTATCCACCAAAACTTTTTACTTCAAACTATATTTATACAAGTATGTGTCACTGAATGTTTTATTTTTGTCTGAAAAAGTTAAAGTTACATTTAAGCACAAATAGTACTTTTTGGAATATATTCAAGTGTCAAGTCCATCTTACACTGACTTTGTAGCGACGAAAACATGGAATGAATTTACAAAGAAAACTCCAGCAAAGTTTACGACGTTGAAATTTCCCCCAACTTGAACTCACTAATGCAGCACTTCCTGTATCTAGTAATTGAGTATAGAATTTATTCCTGAGAATATTTTATTCTTTGTTGATTGAATTAAGATGGAAGTAACAGAAAACGTATCTATAATAATGTTATGACGTGAATATTTGAAATAATATAGTTAAGATATGAGAATGCGAGGATGTCCAGGACATAAAAAGGATTAATTTGCGAATAAGGTACAATAAATCGAGTCCCAGGACATTCTAAAATTTTCAATTAATATTTATAAACTCTCGAAAAAATTCTAGCAATAAGGGGGTAAACATATTGATATGGCACAATATTTAAGCTTTCTATCTACGTTTAACACAAAGGTTTGATTGTATTCAGACATAAGTAGCAGTGTAGTAGAGATACAACAATTAAAACGCTCTCCACGACAGCTAGGTCGGGTGCTCTCTCGAGACATGCTCACTTATTTTGAACATTTATCGTCTCCAAAATGAGTAAGAGAACTACAGCAATCCACTAAAAGCCCTGAGTGAACTTAAATATCAAAAATAATCTCAGCTTCTCAGTTGCTTCGCATGAACGATATTGCAGTCCGTTCGCTGATTATCCGAATGAATACGCATTCTCGTTTCACATCACTGTTCATGTCTCACGCAGTCGCATTCGACTAAAATGGAGCAGTAGGTAGCGCGATCCATAAATAGGAGCGAGAGAAGATCGAGTGATGAGACTGAGTATTACGGGAACTGGAGAATTGGGCCGTAGGATTCCTTCCGTGCCTAGCGCCCACACGCCTATTGCCGAATTTTTTTCCCTTTGCGTTTCGTCCCTGCTTTCTTACTCTCCATCCGTGTCACCTGTACCTTACTCACATATCTCCTCTTTTTTGTTTTGCTTTTGTTTCTGATATATTTCCATGCCAGTGAGCGTGTTGTTCTCTTATCTCAGCACTCTATGATTTACTACCTAATTCTCCCAAGATCAACATGCAGAGAAATATTGACAAAAAATTTGAATTTTATTCGCTGTTCTCAACAAGGTGTATGTCCACGAGATTTTGGGAAAGAGAGGAAAGGAAGTCAAATTCTTGACACAGGAAATAATGTAAAATAAACAAAAGAGGAAACTTGAATCCCTTTTTATAAAATATAATTGAAATGGGAAATGAAAATAGAAACAAATAACTTTTATAATAGACATTTTATAGAACAATACTGTACGTGAATTTAATTTATCTTGTCTTAGTTCACTCAACATTTTATTCAACTTTTGTGGTCAACTTCGTTCGCGGTAGGAACATTTTGTGATTCGGATTAGTCGAAACACCACATGGGTTAACTTTCAACATTTCTCTGATGATTCAAAATCAGGAATATTAGAATTGCAAATATTTCAAAGGAAGTTTTGACACTCTATGCCAAAATTAAGGGGCACCATTTTAATGATAAAAGAAACGTATTTTATTATATGAATACAAAAATACTTCATTATATAATATACAATTAGCATTAAGACGTTCCTCGGCAATGACGCGAAGTATTTCCATGAAGTTAGGTTCAACCTTAAGAGTTCGGAACTCAAAACATAGATGGCACGTCCTTATTCGCAGCACTCGTGAATTAATCCTTCCTCTGAAGTAGTACATTCTAGTTCTGAATTTATTAAGTATCTACCCTGCTCCAGTTTTAAATTATTTGAACTGAAATATTGGAGCCATTTAAAACAAGGGAGAAAAGTAAACTGTTACATTCATTATGTTATAATTTTTGGTGAGAATAGTCTTTGAATGTTGGACAATGTTTTTTGACCTAAGAAAATTAACCCCACCTTATCGGCAGTCTCAAGAACGTGGTGAACTACCGTAAAACCTGTTGTTTGTGAATTCAGGAGATGTAATTTTTCCAAAAGGAAATTCTTTGATTTATAAAAATAATATTAAACACTTCCGTAATGGGCATATTTGACTGAATTTTATCGACCAAAATTGAAAATAATTAATTTCCTTTTATTATTTCAAATATAAATTATACAATATAAATCTTATTTTATTATTCATTGAATAAAAGACAATGCACATGAATATAAGCAAAAATATTTATGAAGGAGTCTCAGGAAAAGGCCAGCCTGAGATGCGTGCTCGGCGATGCGGCGCATCGCAGACCAATGTTGCAAAATGTGCTTGCAGTCTGACTTTTTCTTTTCATGTCAAAAAATCTTTCACGTTTATTTTATTACTACAATACTATGTAAAATAATTGAATTTTATTTTCACGGTAGGCATCCATGACTTCTTAGTCATATTCGTTCGAAATTTTAATTTTTTATCAATATTTACAGTAGGCAGTGTAATTGACGCTCTGTATTTGCCACGTAGCTCTTCGACTCGTGAAACGCTAACACTCGCGCTAGTATGTTTCTGGATGTCACTAGTCAATGCCTTTTCGAAAAACCCTGTGTAATTGCTACTAGCCGGCTTGTCAACTAGAGGCGTCGCGAAGCGGTGTTGAAAATAGGTGTCGTCTAACCCCGTGTACATCTGTGTCGACTAGACCCGTGTACAACTTAGTGTCGGGGACAGGCATAATGGACCTTTTTTAGTCCTATCCTTTATCGCCTGTTGAAGTCTCGATACAAATTTTCGATGGAGGGTGTTCTTTCTTTTCTGGGTACGGTATGTTGGTTTGCTTGTTCGACATTTCAATTTACTCTTCAAAAATAGAACAATACATCTGGAAATACTAGCTTTCAAGGGGAGTATTCACGTAATTGCTATAACAAATTCATTTTGCTACAGGAATTGGTATAGTGATGTCATTTGATCACGCAATGACTAGTCCGACCAATTTTTGTTCCTAAAAGCTCACCCCAGTTTCAGGTACGGGCACGCTCCTCTTCCGAAATATAAATTGTTAATCAAGAAGCGAAATATGTGCCATTTTGTTTTTCTTTTTAATCTTATCTGAATATGAAAAAGGCAAGTAACGTTCTTATAGTCCGAAATGGTTGTAAATATGTCATTTTCATTTCTATCATTTATTACTTAAAGTAAATTGCAATGAAAAACTAATACAGTGAAAATTTGCTCTCGTCCTCCAGAGCTGGTGCTTGGTACTGGATGCACCACGAGGTGTTGTTTTTTCTCCATTGTTTCCATCGACTGCGTCCTTTCCAGAGCAAATCTCGATGACACTTTTACGTTTTCAATAAAAGATTAAATTATTTTCAGTGGTTCATTCTAGGAAACAGCCTTCCATCAACATCATTTTTCCAATGAATGAACCCTATTGCCACTGCATCATGATGCAAAACCGGCGTTTCGAATCCTACCGAGACACTCTTAACGTCCTCGGTAAGATGGTCGAAACTACGGAAGTGCATTACTTTATAAAAGTAACATTAATCAAACAGCTTTTGAGAGCGAGCAACTACTAAGAATTCGAAATGTGGGAGAATAAAACAACGAAGCAGTGACTCTGAAATTAACTAACAAAAAGTTAAGGCATAAGTTCAAAACAAACTTTTTACTTTAAAAAGTGGGAAATTACTTTAAGAAGTGGGAATTTTCAATTAAAAAGTTAATATTGCCCTATCGTGTTATATAGAAGGAGGTATTAATATGAAAGAGCCACTGATGATAATTTTTCTAATGTACATACTAATTTTTCTAGAAATTCGAAACTGACATCAGAATGATGTTAGTTTAAAAAAATTAAATAAGTCACAAAAAATACAAAATTTTAGTTTGCGTTGAATAACTTGCTCAAATAACTTATTCCATTAAGGAATAAACCAAGAATATTACTTTGTGTATGGGTTCATAAGATAGTGAAAATATCCAGCTGTTTTTTCGTTCATTCCTTCAATTTATCGCCAGTGCAAAAATTAAAATATTGATGAAGAAATTTTATTACTATTAACGTCCATTATGTAATCTAATTAAATAAATAATTAAAAACTTACGACCTTTCATGGACGAATAATATTTTTATTAAAAATACTTTAAAGTGACTTTTCTTTGCAAAATGATCTACCTGAATTTTATAGATATTTCTGGACGATTTGGGAGTGCTTAATATAGCAGACCAGTCATCGTGACCTGCAACCCGCTGCGGTATTCGTTTAATAGCAAGAGGTTACGTGATTTGTCCTGTGAAACAGTGACTGGCCATTCACGGACAGATTTGTCTTCAGCGATATTGTATTAAATATTTTGGTAAATTGTTAAGTTGAAATAATGGCCATTGTGAGGCGGTCTTATTTTCTTCGAGACAATGGATTTTTCCCATATTTTTGCTTCAAATCTTTGATATTCGCTCGTAATTATATACGATTTAATTATTTTCAATACAATTCTGAACGAGTAAAATTATTTTCTTCGCATTCACATTACTGACAAAGATAGGAAAGAGATACTAGAGTGCACAATTTGATTCTATTAAAAGATTTTAATAGCAGTTTATTGGCATCCTTACCTAAAATAAAAATGGTAGTGTACAAAAAGTCTACGCATCAAATCAGTTTTTTTAGTGTCGGATGCAGCGTTTTGCATTACAATAAATATTAAATATACAACAAAGATTTTATATTGTAACATTTCTCTTTCTTTAGATTGAGTGTCGATTCTCCTTGATTTACAGAAATCAGTTCCGGGTACGGAGCCGGTCCGAGAATCAGGCACTTAGCTGACCGGTAAACAACTCCTCGACCGAACTTACTATAAGTTGTAATTAGTGAATAGTTTTTGCGTAAAGTATCGTTAATTTACAAATACTTAATTTAAAATTAGAATTAAATAATTGAACAAATTTAAAGTGATTTAAGAACAAGTAACTTTAAGTTAATATTAATAAAATTTTTGCCAGACGTTTGAGCATCCTTCGAAATACATTTCTGGCAAAAATATTATTTTGGGTTCCAGTAGAGAGGTTAATAGCATTATATTATATGCATTTAAGAAGTAAATATCAATAACTTCTAATTACTTTTGTTCGAGTGAAATAAATGATAAAAATTGACATAATCTTATTTACGTGTCCTTTTGCTTCTCAGTTGCAAGTTTCTGACAGTGCGTTCAAGTTCCCGCCTAAGGTCCGCGATTCATAGTTTTAATCGTAGATCGATCGATTTGCTTGTCTTTAAAATTACTCTCATTAACCTTCTTTAAATACCTCAATAGTAACAGGTTAATCAGTAAAAAAGAAACGGTACTCCTAAAATATGCCCATCGAAAGGAAATTTTTTTTGCCACTTGTCTGCTATTGACACCTTGTTATTCTGCGACATACCCTTCTTCCTATACTCCGTAATATTTATCCATCTATTCAACGTTCTATGGCGCATTCATAACTCCTTCTAATGGATTTTCTTTACGCCATCTTCGCGAGGTTCATCATGATTTCTCTCCCCATTTCTACATGCGCACCCAGCGTTACTTCACTCTTCGTCTTCACTCTTCGCCTTAAATAGGGATGAGATTAAAAACGAGCGTCCTTAGAGGTTGTGCGTTTTACGTCTCTCGTGTCAATTTTTACAACTCTTTAATCTCTCTCTTTATGTAGACTTACAGTCTGAAGTATAGTTGTTTATGGTAAAAACTGGTATTTCCACTTTTACCATAGTAAGTAAACTAAAATTTGAGCACTGACGAGACACTTCATAACAAAGAGTACGTCATTACGTTGTAAAAGTTAGTCATAAAAGAACTGGAATCGATTTGTTATCAATTTGGTTGTTGTTGTTGTTCAACGTTATTGGTTAATTCATCTAACTCTTGATAGATTTGCATTGATCTTGATTCAAATAATTGATTTCACTAAACATATCAATTTAGTATAATTTCAGGAGGGTGCTTCGATTCAATTTTGAACATGAAATTCCACTTGAAGATAGTAGATTTTGAAAAAGATAGACTTATCTCT
This sequence comes from Laupala kohalensis, assembly GCA_002313205.1. NCBI lineage: Eukaryota > Metazoa > Arthropoda > Insecta > Orthoptera > Trigonidiidae > Laupala > Laupala kohalensis. The sequence continues at coordinate 661,975 of NNCF01127655.1, forward strand.
AAACTTATCTCTAAACACAAAATATTGTTTTTCAGTCCTGAAATTTTTGTTTATATATATATATATATATATATATATATATATATATATATATATATATATATATATATATATATATNGACATTTCGTCAATACCGGTCATGAGCATGCCTATGAAAATTTCTTGTACTTCAATGAGTTATGTGTGGAAAGCAGGAACCTAATTCTGAATCAAAAACTAATATATTCGTATTTCACAAACTGTTATAGATTACTCATTGAATAATTAGATAGATCCCTCTCGCAATAAGGAGTAAATTTCTGAATAAACAAACCGTCACCAGTAACTGACAGCGCGCCGTGGGGTGATGACCTAACAAACATCCCTCCCTCCTAATTTCCATCTTCTCATACGTTTTCCTCCCTCTGTCTCTGCGTAATGAACTCAGTACGGAAAGCAGTTCGCCGGGAGCTTCCCGAAAGTTAGCACGAATTTGCACGAAGTAGCCTGACAGGCAGAGAGGACACACCGAGAGTTTGGCGCGGCGTGCAAGGTGAGGGGGGTGACTGGGAAGAGGGGTGGTAGGATGAGCGGATCGGGGATTGCGGGACGGAGGCTGGGAGAGGATGAGGGTGCGGATCGCTTCCGAATCGATGGGGCGAGAAGCCCTAAGCACCAAGTGAAACGGGGAGAGGGCGAGGCGCCATTTATTGTCGTCGCGCGTCTCTCCGGCGTCTCCGGCGGCGCCGGTGCCACGGGAGGCGGCGCGGGGAGTCGGAGACGTTCTACCAATGGGCGCTCGCCGACGCGCCCCGGATCCTTCCTATTCGGGAAAAGGGGGAGGGAAATACTTCATTCCCATGCGACGTCCGGAGCGCCTCCGCATGCACCCCGCCGCACCGCCGCGAGGGGCCTGAACCGAGAGCGCTCAGCTGTGCCCGCATCAGTGGCGCGATGGCGGCAGCCGCAGGACGGCGGCGGAAGCGAAGGGTCAGCGCGCGCGCGGCTGCCGCGTGACGGAGGCGGCGCGCGGCATGTACCATGGCCTCCGGAGGCGGCGGGCCCGGCCCCGCGGCGGCGGGCAGCGGCGGCGGAGGCGGAGGCGGTTGCCGGGCCGTTACTCAGGATCATTCAAATGTGGGGAGCGANGCGCTCGCGGGAGACTTCGTCACCAAGAATAAGCTCGCCGCCGGCGTGGGCAACAAGAAGAACCCATGGCAGTCAGTTCTCAAGTCCGCCATCACTACTTTACAGAAAGGCAAGATCCCACTGCTGCTGGCGGTGGAGGCCGGTAACCAGTCCATGGTTCGAGAGCTTCTGAGCCAAGCCACGGCCGACCAGCTGCGGGCCACCACCGACAACGGAGACACGGCGTTGCACATCGCAGCGCGGCGCAGGGACGTAGACATGTGCCGAATCCTAGTGGACTACGGAACCAACGTGGATGTGCAGAACGTGAGTATCGGCCGCGCGCAACGTGGCCTACAAACTACGCGCGAATGGGGGTGCATTCGTTTGCATGTGGGAGAGGACAGCCACTAGAGACACAAAGTGCGCTTCTTTCAAGGCGCCGAAATGAAATTTCATTCGACAATACTCTTAAATGGAGTGTGAGGACATTTCATTCATCCACTCGTTTAATGAAGTCATTCTACTTTTTTCACAAAATAAATTTTATACATGTATAGTTGTTAAGAGCATAATTCTGAGTCAATTTTCTTTGGAGAGTGAATAACTGAAGTTCATTAAGAAATTAGATTCAGAAAAAGTTTCGACAATTTTCTCATAATATTGCTAGGTACATATGATTCAAATGTAAAAACTGCAATTCACAACGAAGTTCTTTATCAACTGTATTCCATGGACTAAGACTAAAATTGAGCTTTGATTATTATGCATCGATTTACTCTAAATCTATGTAAGTCATAGGCAGTATCGAGGCAATATGTATACTATAATCTGAAGTCAATGCTATGAAATAGATTTAAACTATAAATAAATGATTTCTATCCTGATAATGGTTTGTCAGATTCGTTCCCGTCAATTTTGTCATTCGTCTTCGTCATTTAGCATTACAAAATATATGAAAACGTGCCTCATGTCTGTATAAATTTATTTCTGATGTGATGTGCACACTAATCAGGATATTAGATTCGTCATACCTGATTATTATGAAGGTATATTGATATCTCAGAGGAAACAGATTTTATTTCCTGACATGTCCATGCTATCTTTGGTCAGAAGTTGGATTTTGCGTACATGTCATGTTGGTACCGCAAGATCTCCAATTTCGATACTACCATCCCGGTTTAATTACTAGGAAATATAATAGTATACCCCAAATAAATAACAAAGCTTTCTTCTGTTCAAATCTTTCCTCTCATTTCATTCATCTGATAGTGATATATTCCCAACACCTTTATTTAATTCTAATTTTTGGAGTGCGAAAACTTTGTTGTATGTATGGTTCATTCGAAAATAAAACTCTGATTGACTTTTACTGACAAAAAATTTCTTTCTCGGTACTTCTTGATTGCTATTTTATGTTCTCCGCTAAATTAGAGCATTTATTTCAGCTGGTACACTAAACGATGAATATTTTCTTAGTACCCAATTCGTATCCAAAATTAATCTTAGGAGTAATTGCCGATTGAGAGAGATTTCATGATATCTTATTAGTACTACATTGTACAGCTTGTATATATAAGCTAAGGATGGGCTAAGCATGACTTGTAACTCAATAATTTGTTTCGTAAAAGTTTTGCGTTCGAAGTACTGCTGTATGTACGTTACATTAACGCCCCTTTTAATACACACATAAACACACACACACACATATATATATAGCTATACTGTAATTGCTTTTTCATTCAGTGAATAATAATAAAACATATTGAACTTCCTATTCCCTCACAAAAGTATTCTATTTCCTCTTCGACGTAGAAGCGTAGACGATTCTTGTGATTATACGTACGTACATGCTTGCTGTCTATTGAAACCGCGGAAGAGAAGACATTGCGTGCATTGAGTATAATTCGGACTTCAAAACGTGACATAACATGAAAGCACGTAAACTGCGCTCTCTGCTACTCCCAAGGTGAATATTTTTCATTCCGCACGTCCGTCAAATTGAGACATCAGTTAGCGATGCACGCGACGTCCTTTGCCTTTGCTTGGGCTAACCTATAGCTCTGCGGACATCCTCAAAACTAGCAGATAAACCACGACGAATGCATATTAATATGCGCGTAATTTTAGGCTAATGAAATACTGCATTTCTGAATTACAGACCTTGCGCAGTATTGAAAAATTACATTGACACCTAAATTCATAGTTCAGTTCCTGGGATTCAACCTTACGTAGGGCGTTTTAAGCTAATTTGTGGCCAATTAAGTGCTTCCAAATTAATTCCCGAATTTGAAACTCCTCTTACATCCAAGTAACATTATTTTCTTCCTAGATAACCACACTAACACATTCTAAACACAACTGTAATTTAAATAATTTGATTATTTTACTTTTTTGCGTTTATAAGGTAGTTAGGACAATAAATCGAGGCTTTGACTAGAAATAGGCGTTTTAACCCTTTAATTGTTGATTTTGGACTTCCTTATTTTATTTAAGCTTTTCACAAAAGCACCTTGAATTGCTCATAATTTCTCGTATAAATTTAAGAGAGGAGTGATTTTTACACGTAGTATCACATGAGAAGCTGGTTTTAAATTAACGTAAAAATAACTTACACTTAAAAATATGTCATACGTCGGGGTAAATTCGAGTTATTTAGAGGGTCTTTTTCATGATTCGGTGCTACGGGATTTACACCAGTGTGTAAAATTTTCAGAACAATCGGTTGATTTGAAATTGGTGTTATAAATAAAAAATAATAGAATTTTAGCAAGTGGTGAAGCTAAATAAAATCTTTTCGTACGTTTGTCTTGTGTGTCTTTAATTCTGTTGGTGGAACAATTCACTAAATTTGCTTCATTCAAAGGAATACATAAATTTATGATTTTAGTGAACGTATTATCCCTTGAGAGGTAAGAATATGACAGACAAGGAGAATCTTGAGAAAATATTTCTTCATAAAAATTTAGAAACATGTTCTGAAAATAATTTAATATTATAATCATGCCATAAATATCGTCAGAGTACATCACTTTTCACTGTGACTTATTGATCATATAATACATGATGACTTAATTCATAAATCACTTTTCGGTGAATAGAAATGACTCAAGTGGGAGAGATATCACTTATCACTCAATTTGCTTAGTTATCAGAATATATGATTATTGACGTTCTTTTGACGCCAATATTGTGCACATTGTACTCCAAAATAAAGTTTGATAAATATTTTTATTAATTTTTTAACTTTTCGTGTATGCCTCTGCGCACCTTAATAATTTTAAACACTTTAATCTGTAAATAATTACGAATTAACTGATGTATTCGTAGGTAAAATGAAATGAGATACTCTACGGTTGATGTGATAAGCTTAAAAGAAGAGGATAAATTATAGAAACAATGACGTAGATGTACAGGTGGGTCAGGTTTCAATCAAATGATTTTATTTGTATGATACACTTATTTATCGTTACAACTCCTTCGATTCGATACTCCGGAATTAAAGTTGTTGACAGGAGTCGAATGAGTAGGACATCATAAAAGGATAAGCTTTGTGCATAAATTCATTTCACTCTACAACAGGGATGTCAAAGTGAGCACGTACGGGCAGCGGAACAAGGTATGCTCAGGAAGAGCACAGCGAGCTCCCCGCTTGAGCAGCCGAGCTGCAACCGGGGTTAGCCAGCAGGCTATCATGGCGGGGCGGAAGAGGTCGTACGGGAAATTTCAGAGCGAGTGAACCTCTGACTTTGTGTGATGATCGTGGAGGTAGTGCAGTATGTTTACAATTTGTGAAACATTTGGTAACGAAGAATATTAGTATTAAACGGCATTACGAAATATTGCACGAAAAATCTATTTAAAAAAAAACTAAATTAAACCTTTTTAATTTATATTGTCTTGTATTATGATTTTTGTTTCCCTATTATGATTTTGTATATGAACAAAACTGAAATATATTGTTTGTCTTCAGAAATTTTCTGTAGCATCATCACCAACTCGTTAGTTTTATTCCGTGGAAACCGGTGGAACGCGTTGTCGCAGAGACCCGGGACCTTCTGCTCTGACCGCAGGTGTGTTATCCACTGCTCCACGCGCCTCAACTCCCAAGTCCGAACGCAACTTCCACCTGACTTGATCCGGCGAACCTGGGTCACATCCCCCTTCAGGGGATAAGTGACCACAGGCGGCTCCAATGCTGGTAGCCCTTAAGTCCGGTTTTCGCATACCTACGCGTCGGATGCATATTTTAACTCACAACTTCCGAGTACCTATTCGTGCTGTTGACGTTGTATACACTTCTCCACGAGTAGGTACTCGGAAGTTGTGAGTTAAAGTTTTGAATATTTCTTTCACGCCTATTTCGAAGATAACCCACTTTCAAACATCCAAGTATAATTGGTTTCTCTCCTACTCTTTAATATTTTGTAACGACGATTTCTCGTATGAAATTCCCCACACTTGTTCGTTTGTTTACAAATACCCCTGCGACAACGGGATATTTTTAAACGCACTCTCTTCTAACGTAAAGTTTTGAATGAATGACAGTATGAGCATGTGCGATTTTAATTATAGAAACATTAAATTGCATTTTGACCCTTCTAACACCGTCTCAGTATTTATTACGATTCGATGTTTACATTTACTCACTATTCCCATTATACTTACGGATTTTGTTAGAAGTGCCGTAAAACGCTGACCGATAGTTGCACTGATCTCAGAACGTCCTAAAACCCGAAAATGACTCGTTTAATTTTAATTATACACATTTTATTTGTCACTTTACTGGATAAACTTTTTGTATCAATCATATATCAAGGCTTATTGTAATCATATTCAACATGTACAAAAATATCAAATCAATACGTATTATATCAAGGAGAGTTAAAAAAAATTCACTCCACCAATGTTTACTTCACCAAAAAGCGTAATACTGTTTTCACCACCTTCTTTTTCACTAATTGGAGAAAGTGAGTTTTTTGGGATTGATATTTTTTTCAAAGAAAATTTGTCATTAGCTAGAATGAATTTATTTTCTGCGTTGTCAAGTCTTTTCAGTGTCTTCCAATCCATCTCCTATTCCCACTTATTGACGCTACAAGCAATCGAAATGTGTTATTTACATTTGTCCACGAGTAAGAATGTATCCAGTACAATGTCTCATGTGGTTGGCTTTATGAAAATTACTTCCTCCAGAAGATCGTCTTCAATATTTTCGAAATATTTATCGAAATCTTCTAACGGTCTAGACGGGCGACAGCAGAATGACTCAGTATGATCGCTACGTTGTCGCTCGATTTTCTTTCATTATTCACATAAAACGAAAATGAAAAAGTGAAGAAAGCTGTAGATTCAAAACTAATGTACATTTACACGAAATCACAACATTTACACATTATTAAATAAAATTAACTAGTTAAAATTTTGACGGAATCCCATCTTTGGCAAAATTGTTGAGAAATTTGATGCTCTCTTTTGGTAAATGATGCCATACGATTTTGAGAAAGAAATTCCAATTAGCTTAATGGAGTTAGTTTATGGCTGTTTTCATCAAAATTCGTCCTTAGCTACGTGACATTTATTTGCAGAATTCTTGAAATGCATTTTTTTTTTGGTTGGGGCTTTAGGGCTCGTCAACATATATATATATAT
>NNCF01127655.1:668767-720996 GCA_002313205.1 Laupala kohalensis
TATATATATATATATATATATATATATATATATATATATATATATATATATATATATATCGTAGTTCTCCATTATTTGTGAAATTTTAATTACATCATTGTTGGTGTCATCTTCTACTGTTTCTTTTACTACTTCACTTTCTGAGTAAGTGTAGTAAAATGTAAATTACATTACATATAAAATAATACAAGTTCAGTGTTCATTTTGTGCGCAAGAAAGGAAATATCAAATATAAATAATGGCGTATCATGTAAAGCAAATAATATAAAGAATTTAAAACGTAGAATATTCGTTTTAAAACTCACCGAATAATATAATGTAATATAAAACTAATAAGAAAGTTAAGCGACAGCGAAATCCCTGGAAAAATTTAAACCACGAGTTATTATGTATTCGGCTTTCCAGATTAGAAAATTTTGAATTTAATATTCATTGAATCTCTTTCTTTCTAGAAAACACGTCATTTCTTGAATGCCGAAAGTAAAAATACATCTTTATGAAGTATGAAAACGAACAAAATGTGGACGACTTGGGTGTTCAGGAAATGTCAGTTTCATGGATATAATTTTCATACACTTGATATAAATACAAATCAATCCTGAATAAACTGGACGTCTGGCTACCCTCTTGTAACGTAAGATGATTTGTGAACGAATGAGAGAGAAATATTGAACAATCAGTGTGAGAACCTACAGATACAAGAAAAATCTACAACACTCCTGTCTACTCAACCGTTAATAACTAACCAACAAAAAAAAAACAAAAAAAAAATTAACCTAAACAATATGGTTCAAAGCTTATAGAACACAAAGAGTAAGTCATAAATGAATAAAGATTAACTGCATCACAATAAAGCGAATAGAAAGATTTGCTTACTTCTGATGCGACAGTAGTTCCCACACGACTGATTTTCTACACGAATATTGTCATGCTCGGTCGATGCAATGTTGTATTGTCAACGTAGACTACTTGGAAATATCTTCAACAGTGTACAGAAATTGCTTTTGATGAAAAATCCAAAGTTCTAATAATAAGGAAAAATTGTTAATGCTCGGAGGTCTTAATGGGTTAGTAAAGGCAGACGTCTCGTAGTTGAACGTCTGGTGCTGGAAGGAGACGCTAGTGAGTCGGACCGTTTGCGTTCTGTGCCACTGCAGCAAGCAATCCAGGAGTGTAAATAGATGATCACACATGGGTGATATGTGTTAGTGTACGCATAACGGGAAGCTAAGTGTACGCACTCTAAAAATTGAAGAAATAATGAGCAGTAATCACTTACAATGGTGCAATACCTTCGTGACTGTAACTTTCTCCTTGGCATCATTGCTTTCATAATCCACATTGGATTCAACCTCGATCATACATAATTGTTCTCAGAATAAACATATTGAACACATGGCTGAACAGAGGGATTTTTCCGTAATTTCAAGATTTTCCCTTTTTCTATCTTGGTCCCTATTTCTAATATTTCTGAAGTGCTTGATTGGCTTTTGTTTCCTCTAATTCTGATATTTCCTCTTTCGTTAACAAATATGCACCAAAACAAATAAATGATCTCCAATTTTGGATCTTTTCTTTCCTTTTCGTTTTCTCCCTATTCAAGATGAGAAAGTGGCATGATTGACTGTATATTGACATAACGTCGAGGTGGCATAGTTGTATACTTTTAAATTACAAAGCTTAATAAGCGAATGTATCTTGAACCCTGACTGTAACGCGCTAAATGCCCTCTGACTGGAAAACGCCTTCTAACTTCGTATAGGACCTCTTGTATATTATTAACCACCTATGTACTGCTTCTCTTAATCGTTCACAGACAACATAATTTTGTGCAGACAAATTCTTACGTTGCTTTGTTTTTCCGCAGGTAACGACTCTCATAATAAACTCAACGTAAAACCTATACCATACGTTAAGGTATAAACGATGATGAAAGAGAGATATAATGAAGAAGGAAGGATTAAAGAGTGTAGTTTGTACGGCGTAACTTATAAAATGACTTACAATTGCATTTCTATCTTATCAAACTTTAACTAATATTCATTGTTTTCGTCACGATCCTTTATATTTTCCAAAATATAGCTCTTTTACAGGCATCATTATTATTATTCAAGTACTATAATAAATATAGAAGATTAAATATGATGTAATGAAGAGTATAAAAGGAATACAATTGTATGTGAAAGTAGTCTAACAATTATTCCTCCCCGTGAATCATGGTTATTACTCATATCTGAAGAAAGAGTGATCACCAAAGTAGGCACGTCATATTTTTTCAGGGTTCTCAGGTTCTTCTATCCAGGTGCACGGCACAGCGTCCGCCAAGTCCCGAGCGGTGCCACTGGCGGGCACATTTTACAGGAAAAATTTCGCACATTTTTATCCCCGTCATAATTTTACACTAGAAGCAAGTAGTGAACTAAAATTTATACCGTCGGTACATCTCTATGCACAAATCTGAATCCATCATTTATACGTCCTCGGTCTGTATACAACCTATTTTACACGGGATCAATTTTCGGGGAAATTGTATCTGATTTATAACAAAAATCTACAGCTAAGTACTGCACCTCCGAGGAGCAGAAAGTTGGCACAGAAACAGATCTTAAAATACTCCCAAAAAAATTATCTTGGTTTTTGCCCTAAAATCGGGGAAGAGTGAATTTACTATGGGACTTCGTTATAATACTTAAACAAAACAGGAAGTGACTGAAAATAACGCAACGTACTATTTTTAATGCTTGATTATGTTCAGAAGTTTTGTTAAGTATTGTTTAGAAATATTACTCTGTCTACTACCATAATTCATTTTAATTGGGCCCTCTATCTCCAGATCGCTCTGCTTCAATTACAATTCATCTGATTGCCACGCGGACATTGCATTATTTAAAAATAATATTTTTGGTGTGAACAAATTTCTGCGTAGCACTATTGAAGTATTTTAGATTATAATATCAACGGAACTATGACTCAAATTTGCAACATTTCTTTCTCCAGTATACAAGCAGTTGTAGAATGTATTATAAGTTTTTATGGTAACTTTGTATCAAATTTTCGTGATTTTTATCGCAAATTTAATTAAAAATCCATTACTTCTTTGAAATGTACGAAGTTTACGAGAAGTTTCGACTTAATATTTTCCTTAAATGCTTTACTCTTCCATAACCTTTATCCTCGTAAAAGTTCGGCCGCTGTATTATGTTGTTCTTAATGAAAACGGGGTAGAAGATGTGAGAGAAAGGCAGAGGGATCGCAACGGCTAAACATCTGACAGGCTAAGCAGACGACGTCAAAGAGAGCTCCCTCTTTCCGAAGCGCCACACTTTCGCAGCTGGTTAATAGCAGGCGTTAACGACAAGAAATCGTGACCAACGACTCCCTGATGCGCACCTCAGGAACAGGATTCCCCGCCCCCGAGTAGTAGTTGTGGGTTGGCTTGGTGGTGCGGGGTAGGGTGTACGGCGCCACTCAGACGAGATCGTTTCGGAGCGCTTGCGGGATTAAGGGGTGTCAGGACTTACGTCTCAAGCGAGAACGCCACTACCCCGAAGAACATGCGGAATCGGAGGGTTGAAGGGGAGGACTGTATAGGCGCCAGAGGTCAAGATATAAAGGAGAAAGTTTCGTTTCGAAGACGAACTTAACCTATGGGCAAGGACAGATCGTCAACGTGGCCAGGGAAGCGCGGATGAGTTCGCAGTGGAGGGGACTAACAAGAACGTGGAATAGCTCACGGAAATAACGCGCTCTACCGGTCGATCGCCGCGTCTGGCAATTTCTCACGCCCCGCCGCAACCACCTCACGTATCTCGTCCGCTCCTCTCCGCTAGTCCCGTTTCTAGCAAGCATTTGCTTTTTTCATACCGATCCTCCTTCCGAAAGTTGTTTTTCATCACCAACCACACCCATACCTCGCGTACCTTGCACACTTTGCCCTAGCACATAACCACTTCGTTCTCCCTCGACACTTTTCCACGTCCGTAACTCATGCATTCAACCGTCAATCCCATCACCATAAAGGAAATAAAGATGAAGATTCACAACATTTCGTCCACAAAAAATGTTTCGCTTAGTAAAAATAACTTGTATCTCGGAAGTGTGGAGAACGTTGAAGGCGATTGGTAGTCGAGATGTTCGCCTGCGGATCGAACGCCAAGTGGCGGGTAGCTCATTGTGGAGGCTAGTGACTTACGTGACAGCCATCGTGAATTCTCGACGCATATAGTTTCATACGGGGTTGCAAATCTAATACTGTTCGAATTAAAGAAAATGTAGAAGGGGAAAATTTTTTGAAACTTGTATTTTCATATTTCAGTATAATACTTCACAAAATTGTCGAGAGAATGTTATTATATTCAGAGGGGGAGCATTTAAAAGGACCTCGCAGTTTTTGTAATTTTGTATTTAATACTGAAATACTACATGCACTATACATATATATTGATCTATTATAAACCTGTTTTACACGTTTAAATTTATTTTTATTGTAATACAGATTTCTAGAGTGCGCTATCTCAATGATGTACAATACATTGCATGAAACATTGTTGGCACAGTTGTTAAAAATAATGCTTAATTTTTATAAATATTATTGAGAGGTAGAACTATTTTTCCCGGATTGGGAATAATCATACGATGTAGAAGTGGGGGAAAAGACAGGAGGGGAAGGGTTTTTTTCCCTATTATTCTAGAACCATTCTTAATCCTTATGCCTCCCGAATGATTGGTGACTATGTTCTATGTAAAGCGTTGGCTACACTGTGTACAAGTCCTGTACCAAACTCAAGCCAGATGGACTGGCAAATAAATAAGCAAATAAAATAAATAAATACATTGTCAAGAGAGCAGTTATAAAGTGCCTACGACCACGTTGAGGACAATAAACTAATTTACTGCTATTATTTTACAAATAACCAATAAACATAGTGCGTTCCTGTTCATGATTTCCCTTACATTTTCTTTGAGTAAAGTTACATGATTTTGAGTACAAGAGGAAGGAAAGTAATAGTACACAGTCGGTTGATCACGCATGGATTTGTGGTTGTTAACATCAGTGCTAGCAGAAACGAGGGTGATCATATCAACTCATGTGTTTTCAAGTTGTGCAAGACATAGCCATTATTAAAATCATCCTTGCTTTCTTTGACTTATCTGGTAAGAAATATATTTTATATAAGCAAGGAATTTTTAAATGTATTTATTTATGTATTCTTATCTTTATGTAAGCAAGAAATGTATCTGTGAAACAAAGCTAATGTTACATAAATAAAAGAGCTTTTTATACCACATGCTAACGAAAGCGGCGACTGACAGCTTGGGGTACTTCCCCGGACTCGGACGATCCCTTCACCCATAATGAACACATCGCTTGGCCTCTCCGGAGCTAACGCTCGCTTCCCACGATGCATTTTGTACTCCAATATAGCATGCAATTTTTTGTTCCAATGTCCTTTGATGTCTGTGATTCGGAAAGCTGTGATGTTTGCCTTGCTGTGTTTGTTTCACACGAGACATGTGACCGCGACAGTTTTGATGTTATAATGCCAGCGTACTGACAGTTCGGAAAAATGGATGTGGTTATTGCATAGATTGTTCATCGAAGACGTTTAACAAAACTTAAATTCTTTAACTTAAAAAGTAATGTGAATATACAAACGTAATGACAACACGGTTAAGTTGTTTGGTGTTATTGCTTTAATGCAAAAAGGTGCAGTGTTCGAAGTATGTTGCTTGATGATCTCCAATATAACCTAAAATGTCAAATAAAATATATTTGTGATATTTTTTTTAAGTACATTTATCGATTCCCTCTTTTCGACAATATTTTTTAATGATAGTTGCTCTAACCGTAAGGTTACTCGGCTGCATCACACAAAATTACATTATTTTTTCACGGCAAATAATTGTTAAAAATTTAACACATTGTTCGGTTTCGCAATTTATTACAAATTAAATATATTAACATAACTCTTTGGTAAATACATTCCACTTACTGGGGCGAATTCATCTCTGAACGTACGTTTGTTAAATAAAGTTAATTTTAATAAAATTTATGAATGCATTAATTACGAAACCGAAAATACTTTTTTCATTGTCGGTGATATACTCACCTCCAACAATAATTGAATCATCCACGATTATTTGTTTCAAATAAATGGTATTTAATTTTTCGGTAATAAAAATATTAATCAGTGCTTATCCATTTCGAACGGGGGGCCATTAGTTGATATATTCACTTGACGAGACTCAAAGTTTTCATTGCTTCACATGTAAAACTGCACGAAAAATGGAACAAGCGCTATTTTACAAATCTTGCACGCCAGAATGAAGAATAGACAGCAATGACGTCATTCTCTGTCCTTCTACACTGGTTGGAAAATACTTTGCATGCAATTTTGTAGCACAAAATGTACCGTGTGAAGCGAGCTTAAGTCACTTTTTCTTTTCGAGAGGTGTGTTCAATAGGACTGGATGGACCGACCGGCAGAGTGTGGGGAAGTGTCCTAAGCTGTCAGCTGCCACTTTTGTTCGCAAATAGTATATGTTTAATGTTATAAGTGTATATATTGCGGAAATATTGAAAATAAAGCGTCACTCCTGTCTTCTATAAATTAAAAAGTTTTAAAGTTATTGAAGATATGATGATATCTACATGAATGCCGAAACAGTTTCATTCAATATGTGAGTGACTTTTATATGTTTTATTTCCTTATGTATGTACTAGCAGATTACCCGGCGTTGCTCGGGAATTTTCTTAGAATAATCTTCTTTTACTCAAGAAAAAATAAAATCTATTTATATTGTAAAGTCAAAATACTTTTACTTACTGGTTTTTTAAAACATTTACAGCATTCTATTTTTTCCAATCTATAATAATACAAATTTCTTACAAAACTTGATTGTATACACCACACCATCTCGCTGGAGCCGCACCGATCAAATTTTCGTTTCCTAGGCGTGAGGCGGCCGCACCATTTTATTAAAATTCTTGTAAAATCTAAACTATTTGTCTAAATTTTACGATTTAAAGACGTTTTTTTATAATTTTTAAATGCAAAAACAAACAATCCATTAAATTTGATGATGATTGATTTTTTTTCCTTTCTAAATTACTCTCTTAAATTGAAGTATTCTAACACTTATATTTTAATGACGTCTCATCGATAACTTAGGTTAATTTTGTTAGATAAACATATGGCGACGCGGACCTTTTTGTATTGCCTTTCATAGTTTTGGATGCAACGTAAACAAATATAACTCTTTTTTTATTTTATCGACTTTCATTGCCAAAAACCATTTCTATATTTTTATCACGCATTTGAAATGTTGAAATGTTTAGAATGAATATAGACTAATTTTTATTTTTAAAATAAAAATTATTTATTTTTAAAATAAAAATTAGTCTATATTCATTCTAAACATTTCAACTGTCTCGTTGCAAATTTCATCACTATCGGTTCTGTGGTTTAGTCGTGATTATGCAGCAAACATATCTACTACTTTTCTTGAATGCCAAAAAGAGATTTTCCTTCATATCTAGTAGGTCGGAAGGCTTGCTCGAAAGTAACGCATTTTCTTTTACAATTGATTTCTGATGTTTCGTGACTTATTTTCACTCTAGTTGAGGGAATGCACACCTGCTAATAGAATTAAAACCTGAAATATTTCAGATATTTAGATTTTATTTGGTGAGAGTTTCCGCCGTATGTTATATTTACTCTCAGTCAATGCAGTTGATCTGACGATGAAGTTTTAACATCATATTTCATCTTTCTGAGCAATTTTCTTATTTTCAGAAGCGTATCTGCAGAATGCTATAATCTATGAATGAAATAAACCCTAACTCATTTGCAGATAGAATCGCCAAGAATAGCTCTTACGTAAAAACTTATTCTGACCTTGTCATTTCTTTTCAGAAGTCATTTGCGGTGTAGAATGTCGAGAAAATTGCAATCTAAGCTATGATGAAGAGTGGTTGTGAAAGGTCAGATATGTCAAAAGATACTTTCTTTTTGATAAGCTGGATACATATTTCTTGACAGCGTTTATTGTCCTCTTTCTTTATTACTCCGTCATAAGCTTTAAATTCGAAGCAGCTTTTATGTCTACATTATTTATTTTCCGTTTGATAAATAGATGTTCGTAAATCAATTTTAAATAGAATGTATGGAAATACAAGAACATGATTTTAGATCAACGAATAGCATCATTTTTACTGATGAGCATGTTTAATATAAAAATGATTTAATTCAGATTAAAACTAAAACCAAACTTTCTAGGTTCTTGACCTGTCCCTAAGCCTATCTCCGCCTTTTCTAGATCCGTCACCAATTGCATGAATCATTGTCAGAGAAAGTACGTGAGATTAGTCAAGTGTACAAATGTTGATGAGGTCGGTTAGTCACCAAATTGTGGAAAGAATTGCGTACTAACTTTCATCCGACTCAAGTTCCTTCGCCCAGCAATACAGGTATATAATCACAAAAACTGATTGCTCGTAATGGTAGCATTAGATTTCAGAAGGAAAGTTACGATTGTATTACAACGTATCAGACGGACACGAATGCACAGTGGCGGATCTAAACCGTAATCAAGGGGGAAAGGCTATCAAAGGGTATTTTTGTTAAAAAATTATGGTTTTACAACACAAATTTTACAAATATTACCTTTAAATAAAATGCATCAAATAAATAAAAAACATCTGGCATTATTAATAACAATAACAATTATTTATTAAAGTTATTAATATGGTTTATTAATTTTATTAATATGGTATTATTAATAACAATAACAATTATAACTAATAACAATTACATTATTTATAACAATTATAACTAATAACAATTACATTATTTATAACAATTATAACTAATAACAATTAATAATCTGGTAACACTTTTACAAAGTATGTTATTTATCAACTAAAATTTTATCTCTTAAGTGTTCAGGTCCAATGGGGGGACGGCTATAGACCCCTTAGCCCCCCCCCCCCATAGATCCACCACTGCTAATGAATGCTCTTTCCATGGATGAGAGGCACATTCGATCTGTTTCTGGAAAGGTCACTTCAGTGGAATTTTATCCTCTGGCTGTAGCACCTTCTGTCCGGAAGGAAGAACGACGAGATGGAATAGTATTAAGGGAATGTGGGAGGGAATAAAATGTCCTCACATTAACACTCTTCTCAAAGAAATAACTTGACATCGGAAAGTGTCGCTAAGTCGTATTTCCTTTGCTATCAACGGTTAGCTGAAACTTTTGCATAGAGCCACCTCTGGGTAGATGTTGAACTAATGAAAATGAATCTACAAAAAAATCTCAATTTTAATCTCTAGCAACAAACTATGAGAGGATGTAAAATAATAATAATAACTACAGAAAATTTATATTTCAAGTCACAGACATTGCAGATTACAAAAATAGGAGATGCGAAACTAAACCAGAAACGATACTACACATTTCAGGAGGTCACGCTCTTGCTTAGCTTAGACAGATTACATAGACACAATCAGGTTGCTAATATTATACACCAGAAACTCTGCGGTAAGTATGGATTAGAAAGAGACACTGTCCTTCCCAAAACCCATTTCAGAGAACAACAGATACAAAATTTATTTTTCCCAACGGGAACCACAAGCGTGACAGCATCTTCGCATATCTTTCAGTGCACTTAAATCCACGATTGTTTCTGCTTCCAGACACTGCGTTATCTGCAGTACTTTCCCCTTACGCCATTAGACGCTCCTTTGCTATAGCTGGGTTCAAAATAGTACCATGAGCATATGTCGTGCCCGTATAGAAATCATGTGTACGACAAGACGCAATATGGAATATAAACTTGTTCTCGTATTGGTTCAGTGGACGATGAAAAGTAAAACACAAATCTGGCAATTCTGGCACAAATTATTCCTCGGCGTCTTTGTAATAGCCACCTTCTGTAAACAGCCTCTCTGTGTACATTATGTTATATTATTAATTTGGTTCTAACGCAGGCTAAGAGGCGTTTCTTCTTCCAAAAATATCGCTAGATTTTTGTCTGCTTGAATTTTCTTGTTCCTATTGGTTTGGCTATATTTTCTCCACTGTTTCTTTCTTAGCCTCGTTTCTCTGGAACTCATTTTTCCATTTTGTTTAAGTATTTAAGACTTTGTTTTTCGCGGTTTTTCTAACATTTCAGGATCTGCTTTCATTTTTACTCTACGATTCCTTCTTATTTTTATATTCTTGATTTTCAATTTAGTTTTTGCTTCAGATATTTTATTTTTTTGTTGTAAATATTTCGTTACTTCAGTTCAAAATAAAACACACACAAAATGGTTAATAGAGTGTTTCTTTAAACAATTCAATAATAATCGTAGATTTTAATAGTGGTACGAGGAAAATATTCCCTCATAAATCGTCATTCCCTCACTGCCATCCCGAGTTGCGGGAATGACAAAATCACCAAAAATGAATGACAACATGCATCGTAACCTTACTTCGGCAATCAATTTTTGCGCTAGCCTTCTACTCTCCAAAGTGCATATCAGCGCACAAAAATATATCATTAAACGCACTTTCTTTCTCTTTTATAAGATGTGAGATAATGATGGACGAAAAAGTAACTCCGAAATAGATGACAAAATTATTTTTCACTCAAAAATACTATTCACCACATAGACTTTAAAGAATAGTATTTTATTCTTGAGAGACACATAAAAGTATATTTCAAGACTGATCGCTTTCCTATTGTTTCAAATCAAGTATATTTCGAAAAAAACGGCATTTTATAGATATTTGTAAAAATGAAATTGGTATTATTTAATAAAACAATTTTCCCGAAATGTACCCAAGATGCTCGAGATGCCTGGAGCTTGGAACATGGGGAGGACATGATTTTCGGGATACTTAGTAGATTTCTTTTTCAAATATGTTTTTACAGATTAGTCAAATTTCCTATCGAATCTCAGAATCTTCATAGTATACTTCTAAAAAAGTACTTACTGATAAGAATCCTCCACAATGTTAGGTAAACTGAAAGGAAAATCATTTCGAGATTTATTATTTATTTTGTACCTTTATGGCGAGGTTCAGACCATGAGGTCTGCTCTTTCACCAAACCGTGACTTGGGTGATGGAATTGGGAAGAAGGTGTGGGGTTGCTAGGGAACTAATGGTACCGAACCGACATTTGTCTGGAGTAGGCGAGGAAAACCCCAGATGAAAACTTCACCTAGTTCGACCGAGCAGGCTTCGAATCACCGCTCTACCGCTCAGCGATATCATGGAAGCGAAGACGTTACCACCGACCACCGAGGTCGGTGCCAGATCACCGCTGTCGATTTCGGTAGAACTGCACACATATTCAACCACTCAGTGAGACCACAGTGCAATAAGGAACGAAAAATTAAGTCAATGTATCAAAATTCGTCCCCAAATTTTCCAAAACGCATTTAGGGTTAGCGTTGTATTTATAATTACAGGAGGATAAGAGTATCATTACAGGTACACTGTGGTAGGGAGGGAGGAGTTAAAAATCGTTATTTCCACGATACCTAATTTATGGACGGCTCCTGAGATAATTTGTTGTCAAAGGAAACATCAAACAACGTACATCAAAATGTAAATCGTGCAATACAGGTTCCGACATACTCTTCATTGTTGTCGAATACTAAGATGTTCTAATTTCGTATGCGTGTGTATTGGGGGGCAGAGTAATGAAATGTCGTTCGATATCACTTTTTCGACTGAAATAATAATTCAGACGTTACGTTAAGAATTTTCGGAAACATCCACGTTATTAATTGTTGACGAATGAAATAAAAATATTTCTGTTGATTACATTTTGATTCTGTTGAATGTCAGATTCGTTAAGGATCACGTACCTTCACCGTATGGAAGAGAAAACAAGTGTTGTGATTATACGAAGAAAATTTGAAACACATGCTATAATACCGGTACATAAAACACGCGTTAATGCAGAAAATGTTGATGAGATTTTACGAGATACATAACATGCAACACGAGACAAAATGAGAGATAAGTTTGATGAAAGTGAGCAAAATCGACGTGGTTGAGAAAGAATTTTCTTAAGTATAAGTAAATGAAATAATTTCTGTATGTATAATCGTTAACTGTAACTATAGTACAGTACAAAGTGTGGTTGAAGACTTACCGTTGTTTTTAAAATTCTATTGACTTACCTTTGATAAACGTAATAATATAAGTAAAGATGTTATTAAAAAAATTCGAATCCGAGGTGTAGACAATGAAATACTGGGTGGGGGTGGGGGGAGTAAAGTGCAGACTAACTTCAGTTTTCGATATGGCTTTTTTTTTAAATTAAAACTATAAAGTGTAAATAAAGAAAATAAATAGCTTGAAATTTATATTCCGAAATATTTTTGGGACTCCGGATTTTCTCCGTCGAATGGTTTGAGAAGCTGATTGGTAAGGGAAAACAAAGTTCTCGAGCATTCGTAGATCTTATCAGAGGAAGGGCAGCCATCAACAAAATCACAAATTCAAGATAAGATAACTAAAATCGCGGGAATTTGAAGCTTAACTGTGTGAAAATATTTTTGCCCTTCATCCTAATAAAATAATTTGTTGTAATGTTTCATGATAATCCATTCGTTAATTAAATAATAAGCAAAAAGGTGTTTACACACTAAATGCATTTATCGTACACAAGAGTAAACAGATTCTTTTCTCTATGTCTCCATTGGTCACAATATTAAACGAAAACTACTATTAAGGAACAAAGCCGATGCACCGTTGCTGCCAGGGTCATTGAGTCCACTGTGGCCTTGCGGCTCAGCTTTGACCTTCAGTTATTAGCTGAAGGTATTCACTGAGGAGGCCGCTTCCACCACCGCGACGACAAGCAGCGAACGCAAGACTCGAGCGATCGACGTCCACGTGAATAATCGGAGGCGTGCGTGAATTTCGAACGATCGCAATGTCTAGCCGACAGATGGCGAAGCTGCACGGCTTGTTTCGAAAAAACAGACGGAGCAGAATCCCTCATACCTACGCTTCCCAGACGCCCTTAAAAATAGGAAAAATTCGGGGAAATCCGAACGGATGACTCTTTATGCAGAAGTAAACCAGCATCAATTAAAAAGTTGGCAATGTAGGTGTATAACTTATTGATTGAGACCTACAAGTGTTACATTTCTTAAAAGTCCTGTTTCAATAAGTTTTTTTAATTTATCTATTCTTTTGAACCTAATACGTTTGGGGATCATGACCATCGTACGGATTCCCTCTAGATCCGCCCTAGAAGCTTCCACAACGGTTCATCTCGTATTCTGTCTGCAGGAAAAGGCTACACGACTATTGTTAAAACAGTAACAGCAATAAGGGGACTTTCAAGGGCTGTGGGGTGAGAGAGAATGCAAGCTGAGGTTTTGCAGCTCAGTGAAGGCGCTGTTGATCGGCTTCATGATACGCTGCACGTCTTTACGTGCGACACGCGCACAGCGTTGCTAACGCCGCCGCCACCACTACCGTCGGCGCCGACAGTGTCACTCCTGACCTTGGGAAGACTGTGTAAGGCTGCACACTGCAGTTCACGCTGAGCTTATCCGATAAGAAAAGAGTTGAAGGGGACGACTTCCGTGACGAAGTGTGATTTCATTTCTACGAAATTTAGGCGTTCTGCAAAATGGAGTGTTTGGAAGGAGCATTTCACCTTTGTATCTCTTTAAATATCTGGTACAAATGTAGCATACTATCGACCGAGTGTAGTCTATAAGTTCGTAAAACTATTTTAACTCGAGCATTCTTTAAATTGAGCACTTCTTGTTACTAATAGAACCAAATTAAATAATGTTCAATTTGTTGAAATTATTGTGTACTCCCTGCTTTAACGCTTAAGTTCATTTGCTCTATTTCCAATATATATTTTTTAAGAAGACCATTTATTGTGTTTAAATTTATAGCAAATTTTCCTTAAATTATAGTTGATGCTCTAGGTCTTGATGACCTTTTTAACATAAATTGCATATTGTTATATAACGATATATTTTAAAAATTGTACCAACCCCTGCATGTAATAAAGTACTGTTTGGCTGCTGGTTCTGCGCGCGCTAATTCTCCTATGAGCGTAAACTAACACTGCCATCCCATGTGATAAAGGTTTTTGCTTCTCATCAGTCGACGCAAACCATAAAGGTTAAATTTTGTTTTATCTAGCTTTTATGCGGGTCTTCTGGAACATTTTCTCGTCAAGCGCACACTTGGATATGAATAATTTTTATTCGGATATTAAGAGAAAGTTCCTCGAAAAGTACCTCCGCTACTCCTGCACTCAAGGCTAGTAGTGAAGACCGGATGCTAAGATCCGGAGGCTGCAGTGTAAGTTATAATCTGTACTGAGTATTTACATGTCAAATTTCAAAATTTCGGACTGACGTCAAAATTCTTTAGGGAGTTTTCTTCGTTCTAATTTCCCCAGCACTGGGCTACATAAACTCGTTTAGAATAATCCGAAGTATAAAAGTGTAACGTCGGCGCCAGGACATGCCATCAATTTGTGAAATATTAATATTTCTTTGCATTTTCCAAGCCTGATGCATTTAAGAATCTTACAATAAGTGGCCGGTTGGCGCTAAGACGGATGTGCTACGAGCTTGGGATCCACCCTAAGCCGCTTCATTTATTGAGGTATTGTTTGAAAGGACACCTTTTAAGGAATGCGGCCTGAGAGGTTGATCCAGCGATGTTCACTGGAATTTAGGTGTACCTGAAGAAAAGAAGAATTCTACGAAGTAATGAATGAAGTACGTGCCGAATATAGAACAACGACAAAGGTGCCTGCAAGCGCTTCGGTGACGCCCATGGCGGTTCGTTCTCTGCGGCGCAGTCTCTGCGTTCCTAGAAGCCAAAGGGGTGACCCAAACTGAGTGTTTACAAGGTGTGGTGGCGAAGGTGTGGTTATTTGCTAATCACGTGACTTCTTCTACTATATATTGGGAGGAGTGAAGATTCTAGTCGATTCTTTACGCGGGAATGTAGAGATCCGTCAACACTGAGATGTGACTGAGCTAAGACTAGGTCGCGGAGACCAGATGTTCGTTAGGCTGCTGCGGTAGTCTTAATGAAGTCATTACTAGTTGCGAGTGTCGTAACTTGTATCAGTTAGTTGTTGGGGAAAACAACTTATAATTTGGAAGGTTCAGATAACCTGAGGGTTTTTACAATTTAGTTGTCTTCAACTATATTTAACCAAGTGTAGTTAATGCTCTGTGACAGCATTATTTGTGTAATAACAGATTATAAGATGTGTTAATGATTTTGGGAGTATGTCTGTTGTAAATTCAGATCTCTAGTTAATTTGTAATAAATCATTATTTATTGTTATTACACGTGTGTTGGATTGCCTGGGAAACTGGGCTGGTGGCAGCGACAAAAACTACCATAGGGATTTTGGTATTTATGTGGATCCCGCTTCTACCAAAGAAAAAATAACATCGCATCAGGGCTTGAGGTGTGATGTTACAAAAAGCCACTGACTTTCTTTTTAATTGACCGGAAATGAGCGGCGGAACGAATTTTTCTATTTGCTTTCCTTCGGAAACACGAAAAAATTCCAAACAAGATTGATATAATATAAATTTACTTTTGTGTCCTCTTCTACAGAGCCCTTCTAATTTTCTAATAAAGAGGCATACCTTTCATTGTTTTCCCTTAGCTTTTGTCTTCCGGAGGGAATACTTGGCTCTGATGCTGAGTTAAAGATAAAGTTATTGGGGAAAATTTTTCAAATTCGAATACAAAATTTTGATTATTCGCTAATACAAAGTGCTTCCACTACATTTTTGCAAGTAATACTTCGGAGAAATTTGTATTCTACCTTATGTTTTTCATTACTGCACTCATCCGACCCGTATTTATGGAAACTGTACCCCGGTGGCTGCATCGTCTATTAATTTCCTCGTGTAGATTAGATCAACTCAGATTCTGTGCCCTACGTGTGCTTGGAACATTCCTCGGCGGATTATCTCAATGATGGTGTTGGAGAGGGCAAAGTATGAATGAAGTGGAAAAGATATTATGATAATACCACGGAAATCGCTAAGAACATACAGTAAAAGAATAACCGGGAGTATCGTTTTGGATGAAAGTCTTTATGTACTGGAAGGTAACCGTTTGCAATTTCTATTGGCACAATCCAATCATCATCTTGATTCACCTGTATATTTTTAAAAATGTATTTATTCTCGTACTTTCATTATGGAGGAGGGTTAGGAAACTTAGATGAACAAACATGCTCGATCATCCAACCGTATTTTGAAAATATTTATGGAAAGGAGAGAAATTGTGTGGCTGGGAACATAAGATGCAGAAGCGATATTTGTCTCGGGTAAACGCATAGTCATATTTCATGCAATGGTATAACTGAGTTTTGATTTATTAGCTTTTTAATCTCGGTCACTTAAATGAATCTCTCTATGTCTCTCCCTAAGGAAATACTTCACTTAACGACTTGTCCACAAATATGTCAATATTGGTTTGCTGTTGATTAATGTACATAGAAAGGGGTAGGAAAATAGGAAAAGGGCTATTCAAGTGCCAAAAAGAAAATGTGGAACTCAGTTTAGTTTTTCAGGGACTCAGTTGGAGCTCTGTCTAGCGAGCATTGCATGTATTCTCTTCTGCGTCGTAATGCGGCAGAAGGCATCTGTCGCAGGAGCGGCGCCTGGCGCCGGGCAACGCGTGAGGTGTGTCGCAGTGTCGCGCGGACGCCAGCGGAAATTGCAGCGCTCGTCCGATGCGGCGTGTGGCGGGCGTCGCGACGACGCCTCGCAGACACGTGCGCGCAACACAGACAGCCAAGCCTTCCATGTCGTTCCCTCTCCTGAGGGTGGCGCATCGCAGTCGTGCGCTTTTCAACTGAACTCTGATTTGGTTCACGCTCTATCGTTTCTTCCAATTCCTTACACCATAAAAATAGACCGAAGAAAGGCGAAGTTTGACAAAAATGATTTTGGTATGCATCTTAAGGTCTTCATTTCAAATGAAATATCAAAAGTCCTCATCGATCCCACTTGCGCTAAAAATTTTATTCAAGTTCATTTACGAAAAGCGGTTTTTTGAAAATATCTCTTCAGAGATACGTTATTATGGTTTATAGATTATAAAATGGCCTACAAGAAAGGTTCTTGTATGTTTTTTTCCTCCAAAGCATTATTTGCGAGCTAGTGCGGTTTAAAAAACGATGAATAGTGCGTAGCACTCACAATGCATCCAAGTGCGAGAACACGCATATTGACTACGCTTCGCAAACTTATTACGCACTTTTCTTTTCTAATTTAGGTGCACACTTGTAGTACTTGAATTGTAAATATCAAGAAGAAATTATTGTTTTGTGGAATGTCTATTTTTCATTGACTACAAGTTCTGTAAAAGTAAGGTGTAATCAGAAATTTACTTTATTTTGTAAATTGTCTCTTATGCATTACCAGTTTTCAGGCATGATTTCGTATATCTCACTGTATATGAACAGGGATAGGTTTCCTAGTTAGGCTGCGGTAATTTACGATGAGCAAATAATACACATTATCACTGTAAGATAATATGAACGCATTTTACTACATCAAGAAGGAACACACGTAATCCTAGTATAAACAATCATTATAAGCTACACGTAACCTATTATATCTAAATGCTACGGTAGCCGGCCTGCCCATGCATCTACATTAGACGTTCAGACAAGGGGAGGTGGTCGAAGTAGCGGGCGCTCCGACCGTCATTATGGCAGTGGCGCCGAGTTGCTTAGAGCGAAGGACGCGGCGAACGTCGCCGTGAGTCCAGCTCCACCCTGGCACTGACGCGCAGCGAACGNGGCGAACGTCGCCGTGAGTCCAGCTCCACCCTGGCACTGACGCGCAGCGAACGTGATACATGCCGCACGAGAATAGGGAGGAAACACCTACCTCGCAACTCTGGTTCTTCCCGCGAAGCGACTCAAAGAGAGTCCCAGTCACTGAAACCCCGATTTTTGTGTGTCTAGAAAACAAATGGGAACACAGTCACCCCATTATTTCACAATGGTACATTTTTAAGAAGTGCACTACTAATTTTGATTAGCTGTGTACATGGTACACTTTTCCTCTCCCCAGTCTCACGTGGTTTCGTGTTCTTTGCTACGCGTACGATATCAAGTACCGTGGACTGGGGCCTCACTCTGCCCTTCGTCATTTCTCACAGTTCTCATTTTCCCTCAAGCGAGACAAAAAAAGCAACTCATCGATCCAGAGATGCATCACTGTCTCACTCGCGGTCTCTGGAGTCCATACGTTTCCAGCAAGGTCGTGACCTTCCCACACTGCTTTCTTAAACAACCGCCGAAGCACCCAACCCGCTTCTCCTTGGAGCTCAGACCAATCACTTTGTCCCCAGCTGCTTATTCTCCACTCCCCGCAGCGGCTCGAGTCAACCCTCTCTCCCTTACGAGTTTCCGTGCTTGATCTCTCCTAGTGATGCACTCACTTGGTTGTGTTCTTGTAACACTTTTTCCCTCATACCTCACAAATGCTGTCCCACTCCTCTAGTAAGATCTACCCCCACCTCTGTCTTGTCATAATATGATCCTGCGTCCCTTCCCCACTATCTCTTGCTTTCGACTCCCTCCCTCTGGTTATTTGGGATTTCTTCCTCAAGCCCTCTCCCAGCAGTGTGCTTGCAGCACCGCCCAAATACGGCTATGATCCCTTTTGGCTGATGAATGTTCTGTGGGAGGAGATTCACGTATCAAATCGTGTTCAAGCTTGTAACCTTCTGTTCCACGAATGCCCTCGCAATCTGAGGAAGGAAATCCGCGATGTAGTTTGATATGAGAGAAGTAAAAATGCCTGGATCCGATGGAGTGGAAGATCTCAATCTAGAATTCTTTCTTGAGTTATAGTAACCTTTCTTCCATATATTACCATCGGGTCCTACCTTCAGCTCTCCTTCAACAAAACTGAATATTCGTATAGTTGAAAAACATTTTGATAACATTGGAAAACATTCGAATATTAGCACACAAAAGAATTGACGAAAAAATCGGTACCCTTTTAGGGTACCTCAAATTGGCTTCCCAAGGGTATGCTTTTTGAGTTTCAAGGCAATGTCCAGTGTAGATTTCACATGTCCTCGAGTGTATTTTACACTTTTTCCTCCGATTGAATAAGGAATGGGTTGTATAATTTTGAACATGTCACTCCACTAATGTGGATAGAAATAGCATTTTAAAAATAATTTTGGGCGTTAACTATTTTGGTTATTGGAGGGACTGTACTAGTAATTGCTATCAATCTTAGGGAAGAAGAAAGAAAAAGAAAATAATGAGTAAGCAAAATGAGAAGATCGTTTTCGAGGTAACTAAAAAAATAAATTTATATACGCTTTACTGAAAATTATGTTTAATATCGTACGTTCCGTACGCAATATCATCGGAGTGAAACTGAAGAAAAAACAGGTGACATTCATTCATCTGCATTTCATACAATGGACAAAACGTGGCATGTGTCTTAGAATACTTTAAAATATCGAAGAAAATGTGTAAAACCATTGAAACTAAAAATATATATATTTTATTAAAACATACTTTAGTATACTCTGATTTTAGCTGTTTTATTTACGTTACCATTGGAGGTTACATTGGTTTCATTTATTTACTTTATCATTAGTCTCCATTTTTGCACGCCACTCCCGCTATCAGGGGTTTCATGGGATGCTCGTACCAATCATATAGAAAGTACTGTAATGATTGAATATATAATATGATAAATTCGATTGAAAGAGTATACAAAAAAAACAGATTGACGAATATACAAATTGCAGGGGTGTCTGGTACCGGAGAAAAGGTGTTCAAATGTCAGTCCGTTCGGCATACTATCCGTTTCTCACTCTGTATACGCGCAGTGATAGCGTCTGAACGGTCCTGCTTATTTCACAATTATTTTATATTTGTTTTTACTTTTCTCTTCGTGCATTTCTTTCAATTTTGATAACTTAAGACTCTTCATAAGAAGACTTCAGTTTGTTTTGGAATTTTCCCGAAAACGGTTTTAAAGATTTTACATACAATTAATTGTAAAAATAATTAAACACTTAAAGCCTGAAATTGTGATATTACTCTTGAATATTTGGAATTTTTGACATAAAGTGATTAGGATTTTTTTAATGATGTGACGGTATAATATTGTATATTTTATGAGATTCCACTGAAATTTCTAGGCTCTGTCGAAGGAGAATTTTTACATGCACAAGAAATGAATGAAACATCAAATGCAAAGTATTACATAAATCAACGATATTAAAGAGTTAGATCGAAGATTCGAAATTAACGACATTCACGAAATTAAGTGTTAACTCGTGAGGGTAAAAGCGCATGTTACGTTGACGGCGGTGTGCTTCGGGGGTTGAGGTACGGGAGATGTGAGGGTATCCTGAGGAAGAGCACTTGTTTGCGACAAGTAGAGCGATAAGCGGGGCAGAATTGGAAGGATAGAAAAGATAAGAATAGAGAAGAAGGTAAGCTTAAATAAATAATTCAAGACCTACGACTTCTAACGGACAGTACGTATTTTGTGATTTAAAAGGATTTACTTTAAATCACAAAGGAAAGCTTGGAAGAACATATTAGATTTTGAATTCTGAAAGAAAGACGCATAGGAGTATCAATATTTACTGGGGAGAATGCACTTGCTTTTTCTGCCAAAGATAAGCTAAATGGAATATCCCATGGAATACTCTGTTTTACTCCAGTAAAAATGTTCCGAACGAGGATGATACAATCATTACCCAGAAGCATAAGAATAAAATTCGAAACTATCCTTCCTGTTTCTGAAACTCAGAAACAGCGGCTTTAGTATCGTTTGAAAACTCTTCGGTGTAGGTAGTACGTGTCCAAAACACACATTTTGAATTTACTTTTTTTACTTATGACTACACGAATGGGTATCGACCAATGAGCATTGGGTTAACGGGAGCTTTTGTGAGCCAATCTGTGCTTAACGGCGTTACCACGCACAGGCGTGATAGTGAATACTGTAATGAAAATTTAAGAAGCAAGATGCTAATCTGCTTAATGAAATATTAGTCATGTGAACTGATTGCATCCATTTAGTATGCAGTTCGTTAATGGTGTCCACCGGATTGACATATTATCTAGCTTTGCATGTTTATACTAACCACATCGTGCAAAATTAAGAGAATGGCAAATCCTTAAATGTTGACTAAGTTCTCTTTCCTTTGGGGTTCAATCTCCAGGAATAAACATTTGTAAGATGTTATGATAACAAGGAGCGTGCCTAAAGTCTTTTGCGAAGCGTGCCCTCCCAATCCACGAGCATTCACGTGGCGGAGTGAAGGTCTGGAATGCTTGACCCCAAGATAAGTGAGTCGCATTGCCCCACTTGGACCGCCCCATTCTGACCTAGCGTGCAAACGTCGCATACATAATTTGCAGATATTCCAGCTCCAGGAATGTTTACTGGAGTACATGCGCGGGTATGGCATCGAAATCCGTTTAAATGATCTTTTCCTTCTTTTGGTCGATAAAGCAGATTTCACTTTATTTCTATGAAGCATTATTTTTCTTTTTTCAATCTATGTATGGGAGCTGCAGTTTTCTAAACATACCCGTATGCTTGTCGTTACCTTCAACCGCTAAATAATTTTTTTAACTCCATAATTCAATAAAAGCGTGAAATCGATTGGTTCCTGTATTCTGTACAACAATTTCTCATTTTACTTCTGATCTATAAGGTTAAACATATCTGAATGTTAAACTATAAATATATTTTTTTTATCTAACAAATACTTTGGAGAAGTCAAAATTATGTGTCATAGTAGAAAATTTTATTATTTTCATGAACATACTAAGGTTTTTGGTAAATAATTTAGTAAGAGATATGTGGGAACATATGGAAAAAATTTTACTTTTAATTTTCTTTTTTAATGAGAAAAATATAGTTGAGTTGGAAATGAAATAATTCCATTGTCACTTAGGTTTCAAAATATACTTCATTTGTTAAATTTTAAATGTTAATCATTTTATTCTTCCAATAGCTAATTAAGGGGGCGTAGTTGTGGACGAATTGGGGCGATTTTGGGGTGTAAAATTTGAATTTTGCCAGAAGCTACTAAAAAAGACAAAACGTCGTTTCCAAGACCTTTACGAAAATCATCGTCTATCTGATGGCGAAAAACGATTTCGAGTTGATGTTTACTTTCCTTGTTTGGATATTGTGACTAGGCAATTGAAAAATAGATTTTGTAGCTTGAATGAAATAATGGATATGTTTACGATCATTTGACCGTAGGCAGTTTTGAGATCAGATACTTGCGGAAGAATGTTTAAAATTCAGCAATAAATATCAGTAAACAATGTGACTGTTCAACATTTTAATTAGTTACAGTTGTTGGCATGTTGACTGAAGGATCAGATTGCGTTCTGCCAAGGAGTTGGCTAAAAGTTCATTTTCGAAACTGAAAATTTTTTTTGCGAAATTCTACGGGTCAAGATAAACAGGCCGACTTCAGTATCTTCTCGATAGAGTAAAATCACAAACTCGTTATAGAGAAATTTGAACGAAGTCATTGACGAGTTTGTTTCAGCGAAAGTCCGCCGCGTCAGATTTTTGTTCACACTTGAAATATTATCAGCCATAATAATTACTGGGGATTGATATTCTTGCATTTAGGGCAACAAATAAATATCAAAATTCTGTCATTTCACCAACGTTTCGACTATTTATTTTAGTCATCATCAGGCTCAATGAAGAAAATATAATTTAGTTTACCCAGCCACATGTTTACTTTTATCTTCATGGTGACCTCACACAGTTTACACAAAATGGCGTACCCAACATACAGCTTCATCAGACTAAAGTACGTGATTGATTGAAATGTTGGCGAAATGACATAATTTTATTATTTATTTGTTGGCTTAAATGCAAGAATATCAATCCCCAGATTGTTATTGTGTTTAGTGATTGTAAAACGCTTGAACGCAGAGTGGTTCACGTAAAGTATAAATACATTGCTTTGTTTATGAAACATCCTTGATGGTTAATTTTAAAAAAACTTGTCAGAAAGTTTTATCTGGGGCCCCCGATATAATCCGAGGCACCGGAAGGGATAGTTACGGCACTGTTCAATGTATTGTACGTAAATACTTGAATTTCCAGTTGCACAACGTGCCAGGGATGTCGGGTGTCAGTAATATTGTAGGATATTCACTTGATTGTGAAGCGCTTCAAAAACCAAACAGGGAACACACCATTCACAAAAACAAAACAAGACATCACATAAACAACGATATAATTGAAAAGAAAAAAAGAAAACGCGCAAGTTCAAAAAAATGCTCAACGCTGCTTCTCATAAACCTCCAGCGCAGTCAAAGTTCATGTGCGTGAGCAAAGGGAAACTCGAACGGACGAATCAAATAAATTGCAGCGAGGAGCTGGGCAATAAATACTCCAAAGCGACAATCAAACACACGTACAAACACTCACAGCGATGACGCGCCGACGTTAGCGGTGAGAAAACACAAACTGTTCAAACGGGTAGGGCAACCTCTGATGCGACACAGCAGCTCCAGATTCAGCCGTGAAAACTTCACCTTTCTCGACGGACCGACAACAGAAATGAAAACGTGGGTCTCGAACACCCCGGAATAACACGTACTCAACAATGAACTCAATAATCTGGTTCTGAACTGATCTGCATCATAATCTCCTAAACTTCACAAACTGATCTGCACCATACGCAGCTCTCGAAACTGACCCTCCTCTCCATCTACTGAACTGATAATCCCTACAACTCTCTATCGTGTCCCATTTGTACTCACCCGGCATTACCCGTCATTTCTGGAATGTTCTGGCGCCTGTTTTTCACGAAATTAATGAGCCAAAAGTGGAGTCTCTTTAACTCGAAATCCTCTCTAAGACGAAGAAATCAGCCATTCCCTTCCGTTGAAGTACAAAAAAACCTGCAACTCGAATTATTTAGACGCTATAACTCGAACTGAATATAATTTCCCTGTGATGTACTATCCATACATATCACGCTCTCTAACTCGAACTACAAATCTAGCGGACTCTATATCTCGAAAAAGCAATATGTAAAATTTGCGACCTCTGTAAATCGAAATTCTTTTTCCAAGACTCTTTAACTCCAAGCATTACTTTCGTTGTCGTCAATAACCAATTCCAAAAAATGATTTCAAACTTTCATTGAAAGATGTAGTAATATTGAGGACATATATTTAGTGTCTTGTTTGCAATCGAAAATACAACTGAATTGCCAATTGTGTTAATTTCTTGATTCAAAAGAAAATTACAGAGTTGTTTTAATACATGTTTATTTTCAAGTTGTTCCTTTCCCATAAAATAATTTTTATAATGAACAATACAAATGTTGTAAAATAAATCTGTGTAAGTCGAGTTTTTATTTTCTCAAAACTCTATAACTTAAATAACATATGCCTCTAGAAGTTGAAATTGATGATGTTGAAAACTTTATCTCCAAGTCCTCGAAAACTCGTAAACTCGAAACTTATAACCTTTCCCTTGAAGTTCGAGTTAAAGAGGCTCCACTGTATAATGATTAAATTAAGTATTTTTTTGTTAGAGTATGTGATTTCCTTTTAGTTCTAGTCGTATAGACTATGAGTTATTTCTGTGATTATACACAACATACCACGCAATTCGTTTATTACGAATGCTACAGATAAACACTTAAGGCAACTGAAGAAGTAATACTTTGGATCCTGTGAACTTATCGAAAGACTTATGACGCATTTTCCTCGCCGCTATGTTCAATAGAGTTACGGCGTCGCAGAGCTTTGGTAGCAATGGTTCTGTTAAGAAAGCGCGACAAATGACAGGATTCAAACTTCAAAAATCTAGCTTTTTGAGGGCAGGGGTTCCTCTCCTCAACCCCTGTCTGTGCGCCCCTCGATTTCTCTCTAGAAGAACTTAGAAACTTTGACTTTTGAATACCGTAATGGTCTATAAAAATGTATAAATGTATCATCTGGTATAAATAGATTATGCAACGTAACGGACTTTTCCTGGATTCAGCTCTTCGTGCATTCAAAGTAAAGGCCATTACTTGTCGAGCGAGAAACACTTATTCATTGTAAAACACGGGAGAGAGAATAACTGTAACAACACTCATTTAGATTTCAAAACTTATGTTTGTATTTCCTACGACTTTGCTTAAAGAGCAGTTTATGTGCGATGTTCCCGGAAACCTTTTGTACTTCAAGACCTTTCATCTACTTTCTCTTCTTCCTAGCGCCCCAAGCACTTGACCTAACGGTCCCTGTGACCTTTTCGTCCTGACCTCTAACCGCACGTTTCCTCTGCAGCTTAGCAAGTCTAAGTGGTCGTCGACGCGTCGGTTGTCGAACAGACGGGAGGTCGAGCTAGATATGCAAACTCTCGCCGTCAAAAGATAGGGGAAGAAAGTGTCTAGGAAAGGTAAATGGTGAGAGGAAAGGGGTGTGAGGCGGGGAGAGAAAAGGGGAGAGGCATGGCCGCCTGTGGAGCAGTGTGTCTCGCATGACGAACGCGTGTCGCCGGAGACGACTCCTTCATTTGCGGTGCGGGGTTCTTGTCTCGTTTGGTCATAGAAAAAGAGGATGAAGTGAAATTACAAGGTAATGGGAATTAGTGCCTTGTGCGGTGAGTATTGTCTCGCGACTTTTGCAACAGTATTTATTGTTTTTACATGCTGACTGGTGAATACATTAGGTAAATACGAGTTTTGTAACAACATTCTGTATTAACATTAAGTAAATTTGAGCTCGTGATCAGCTCATAATAACTTTATGTAAAAATGAATTCTATAAATTGGTTTGGGAAATAATAAAACCAGCCAATTGGTAGAAAATAATACATATTTTTGCTTCTAAATTAACTGCTTTAAATTTAATATTTCTGGTAGAAAATATTTATCCGTCAAATGATATGTTCATTACTATTTCGTGTTATTAAAGGTTTTTTGACGCGATGAAGTACGAGTATTTCATTTCATATGAATGTTACAGAAAATTTCCCTCTATATATTTCTTTATTGAAGTAGTTTTCGGCGTTCGCAATTCACTTTGGAGAACATCCACCGAAGATGACGATTACTTCGTCAAAGCAGTGATGTAGCGCAACTAAGTTCCTAATGTCACAGTGGCTGATCCTCTCTCTCTTGTAAATGAATTCTGTTTGACTGAGTGTGATTGGTGAGATGAAGGATGTGATTGCCTTTCTGAACGGTAAGTATGCTTTCAATATTATGATTGCCTTTGTCTGGATGTATTTTGTTTTGTAAGAAAACTTATTATTTTAAATTCATATTATATATTATTAATATTTCCTTTGTATGATTGTATCTATGAAGGGATCAAGATAAATTATTCATAACTTCTCGAGTCTTTTTTGATCCGTGAGTGACTAATTTTGTCTTCTCTGAACCCCTCGTTCATTCATGTTTCTTAATCTTTGAAGATTGAAGTTGAAAACACGATTCCTGAGTGTCAAAGAAATAAATGGGTACTTTGAGTGAAACATTCCATCTTATTGGGTATTTAATTACTGTACAGAGGAACCAGATGAATTCACAGGTCAAGAATTCACGATCGTAAACAATTCACATTTGAATGCTAACACGATGTTGTACTCTAGTTACGTTTATTCCTGATAAATTTTGCAATGAAAATAATTTATAGAATAAAACATTGAAGAATTAAAAACCTCACAAATTGAACGTCGAATAAATGTATTCAATGATATTTCTAACTAAGAAAGTTTAATAAAGAAAAGTTTTGTCTCATTATGCTTTCCATTTCAAAAATACCAGATGTAGTTGATTGACTTTTAGTATGTCTAAATCTTAATGGATCTTAACTCCCACTTATTCAACGGAGACGAAGAAAGAGTGAGGAAAGTCAAAATCTATTTGACCATTGTCATTGTATTGAATATATTCCGTGTTGATTGATTTGTACCTGCATTTGGAATTGTTCCATGATTTATTACGTACACTATGGAAGAATTGTTTAGCCATCTTAATTCGTGTTAATGTATGGGTGGTGTGATGCATAGTCGAATGGTTTAGACGTTAAGAAAGACCCATGACGTGCACTTAGCAAGCGTGACCCAGTGTGACCAGGGAGTGGGTGATTGCAGGGCGATGGGATGACAGCTCTGCACATCGCGTCCGCAGAGGGCGACGAGGCTCTCGTCAAGTACTTCTACAGTGTTCGAGCCTCAGCTTCCATCATCGACAACCATGGTGAGTAGAGCACCCATGGGTGAATTTCCCAGTTGCTTCGCTCTGAATCTCAGTGGTTCAGGTTCTGTAACAAAAAAAACAACATCAATAGTCACTGATTCCTAATACAAGTATACCCGTGAGACAAAATAGGATGTGATGAAAGCAGTGAAAAACACAATATGTGAAACATACACGTGATACAATGAAAATGAAAACTGTAATTAAATAATTTTCTGAATTCTCGTTACTATTAACTATCGTAACCAAAGTAATTGATTTTATTTTTAACTTTTACTTAATTTAACCTAATTTTTCCCTCTGTGTACAAAGTCTTTTTCTTTTGTATTTATTTTACTTGTGTAAACGAAGTTGTCCTATTATGAACCTTCCGTTATGTATTTGAAATTAATTAATTATACGGGCATTTAAATATTTTACAATAATTTAACAAATATTTAACAATAAATCATAACAATATCGGACATCCAATTCATAGCATCTTTCAGTCAAATATATTGGATTCCAAATCTGACATTAATATTCTAATAATATTGTGGCTTGGTCATTCAAATATATTCTGATAATATTCAGGGCTTGGTCATAAGGATTCGTTAGCTATGCCAATGTTTCGGTTATTTTATTTAACCATCATCATGACTATAAAAGATATAACAGTAACTATTTTTTAAATAATATATTTTTACTGTTTTTTCCTGTCGTAAAGCCAAACAAAACCATGTTTATCAGACAGCATATGCATTCTTTTGGGTATTATACGTGGTATTTGGAGTGCTCTTTTTTTTGGGGGGGGGGGGGGAAAGCACATGTGCCATTTTGAACATTCTCCATATGTTAATTATTTGTCACTTCCAATGGTTTCAACAGAACAACTCTTAATTTTTTAATTATTTAGCACTAACAATGGTTTCAACGCAATGACTTAAATTATGGTACGATTTTTTATAGCATCATTAGTCGCAACATTACACAAGTAGCCTATGATTATTTTCCCATAACTTTTCAGAATCAATTATCGTATTTAATCCACTTTTAGTGTATCCTTAAAACATATTTTTGGCACTAAGAATGTTTTCCATGCATATGCCTTAATTGTGTTATTGTTGAAACAACGTTGTAAAATTGGTATGAGCTAAAAAATGGTCATTTAAATAATAAAAAAATTATAGTTCTATGGTTTATCTAATAAATACTAAATGCTCGATAATTTTATGCAATTCATTAATGACGTCAGTAAAATAATTTGTGAACGCTGAATAGGTGAAATGAGAAAGTCACGGCCACTTTACGAAATGTACGCGTACTCTTTCATTAAATGTAAGATTTGGTTTTCATTCAAATTTACTATAGATAATTGTTTTCTTTTTCTTTATATTATCCATTTACTTATTGGTATTTTTCTTGTTATGTACTTTCCTAGTCGATTACTTCATATTAAAATCTTCTCTAATAAAATTTTTTAAATTTAAGATACAGGAACATTGTTTACTAATTCTTTTTCCATGTCTCCGAAGGAGAAATGAACCTTTTTGATTTCAGGTCCATCATAAGCTTCGAAAGTTCATCAGAGATCACTTTATCGTCCCTTTCAGTAGATCATATTCCTAAGTTGGGCTCTTGTAAACCCGTAAATAAAAAGAGAAGTTAACTTTCGGGTTGTACTTATTTCAGTCATATGACATGTTTCAATGCTTCTCAAGTATCTCTACTCGATTCTCCAGAGGTGGTTTGAATACAAGATATGGTCGGTCATGGCATTAGTAAATGCTTCATATTATATTCTAACACTGTTCTATGAAAAATATATGCTTCACAATTAATTACTTCCATACATTACGTAGATTTGGAAATAAAATAAAAATGAACGGCTTTATTTATATGAAAAAAATAGAACACTAACTATAACATGTTATGTCGCTCCATTGATTTGTTAAACTCGTCCATTTGTGAGATAATTTTTGTGCAAAACACCATATGATAAATCTTCATCGAAATAGCCCATTCAACTAGATAAACCTTTAGACTATGAACTATAAGGGTAACTAAATTATTATTATTTCTCCTTGATCAATCCTGTGGAGAGTAGTAATAAAACAGGGCCGAAGTCATTTCCCAAATTTGCAGCGCATTACTTGCTGAAGTGGATCCGTGGAAAACATACGCTCCGGGGCAACCATGAACTACGACCCATGAACCCGATGCGTGTTCGCAGACCGCACCCCGATGCATCTGGCAGCGGAGAACGGACATGCGAGCGTCATCGAGATCCTGGCGGACAAGTTCAAGGCGTCCATCTATGAGAGGACCAAGGATGGCAGCACGCTTATGCACATCGCGTCCCTCAACGGCCACGCGGAATGCGCCATGATGCTCTTCAAGAAGGGCGTCTACCTGCACATGCCCAACAAGGTATTCACCGGTGCCTGTGTATAAGAATGACGAGTCCTAAATCAATGCACGTCCCACAAGGGATGGACCATATCTGTCACTCTGAGCCGACCTGATGGCGTAAGTGTTGAGGGTGTGAGCCCCTTCGCCAAAAGGTTCCGGGTTCGAATCCCGGATAAGGCATGGATGTTTAAGAGTGAACCACTCGGTTTAAGAATAATGAAAGCCTACTGAATCAATCCTCACCCCGTAGGGGATACCGTAACTCTCAGCCGACCTGGTGGCGAAAATACGAAGGATGCAACCTTCCAGGCCAAAGGTTCTGGGTTCAAATCCCGGGTAAGGCATGGATGTTTGAGAGAGCGATTTGCCCGTTTTATTTCTACCATCCACACCAATCATCGTTTTGTCATCAAGTAGTCGCCAACAAGGGAAATAATTGTGGGAAAACAATATTATCGACCATCTCTTACGCTGACCCATGCTGAAACAATAAAGGGCGAGGGCACATGAATAAGACAAGAATACAGTATGGGTTTTTCAGAGATATCACTAGAAGATAATATTTGTGATACATTAAGGATGTTTCACTGTCCTAACTCAAGATCTCATCCAGTTTTCGGGTAAGAGAGAAAATATTGAATTTGTTTTCTGGAGAATAGAAAGGTAAAATCCCACGAATCATTAGATCAGTTTTAAAATATTTGTAGATGTCTAGCAATCTAGTAGTGGCTGTTTTGCATGACAAGCATAGTTCCATTTTTTCCGCACAAACAAGACCTAGTTTTTACAAACAGATAGCAACTTTAAATAGTTCCTTTAGACTTATTAACATATTTTACTACCACACTTCTTTCTCTAAATCTCATGACAGGTGTCAATTTTCTGTTTAATTTTTGATTCAGTAAAATCGTTCCCATATTAAGAACGTTAGAATATTTTAATGCATGAAATATATCACAATACAAATGTCGATAAGTACGTGTCTCTTAGACAAAATGAAACATTTTATACCGGGTTGCTATTTGATTTTTTTTAAATATCGTCTTGATTTTATTTTATGGTCCATATCAACTTTATTTCTAATAATTTACTGTCTTCGGATCATTCTCTATCCAGATTTTGACAAGCGATGGAATAAACTCACAGCGTTTGTGGGTTTCTTTATGAAAATTGAATGCTGGGATTTTGCATGTCACATCACAGGATGATCTTTGTTATGAAGAGAAAAAAATTCGCTCCCGAATACACTCTTAAAACTCTTCTACGTTCACTAGACACTGTCTCTTTAAATACTCCGAATTGTTTTATTGTGGTAAACTGGGCTCCTTTATCCGTGACATCCTGCTATTGCACATGTTACGTCTTGTATTTAGTGAAACCACTTACATTACATTGTAGAGTATTGTGACTAAAACATGAATCTGGATTCCAGGGTGGCGCACGCAGTATTCACACAGCGGCGCGTTATGGTCACGTGGGAATCATCAGCACGCTGCTGCAGAAAGGAGAACGAGTGGATGTGACCACGCATGTAAGTCGCACGCACTCTGTGGGGATTGAGACTCTTATTGCGTCCGAGGTTTTGGGTTCCAATTTAGGTAAAGTGTAGTTATTTTCAAAATGTTTCTGCACACAAGACAGAATACATCATGCGTGTGTCCCGAAACATACCTCAAAGGGAAGTCTTGTACAGTCTTTAGTACGGGGAAACAATTGAAAGAGACTGAACACTTCCTGAACTTGTATTTTAGTCGTGTTATCTATCGAGTGACGTCTAACGCGAATGTTATTCTACCACGTTTGAATACAATTTTAGCAACAAGAAGGTGCTCACTTTCATATTATGAAACAAACAATTCATGTACATTTTGGAACGTTCAACAAAAGTATTTTGTTCCACTTTTGTAAAATATTGCGATCGTAATATGCATATATTCTCAATGCGTGATTTGCATAACCCCAGACACTTTTATTTGAAAGAGGTTCTCTCAATCATTGAAAATTCATCTCTTCGTGACAAAGAGTTTCCGAGTTCCAGCTTTATACTTAACAAGCCTGGTTAGTGACATTTAATTGATTTACTTGCATAACTTATTTTGCAAATACATTGTCAATAAAAGTATTAAAATGTATTTATTACCAAGAGAGTATTTCGGTGGTATCCTGTAATGACACTTGCATCGTAACGTAAATATGGAATAATTGTTCTTATTTTTCTGCAGGACAACTACACGGCCTTGCACATAGCTGTCGAATCTGCGAAGCCCTCTGTTGTGGAAACTTTGTTGGGGTATGGAGCGGATGTTCATGTTAGAGGTACTTCATTTCTAGTTTATTAATAGTTCTGTGGACTAAAAACGTGCGGTACGCCATCGGATCTTGAAACCATCGTTTGGAGGTCTGAAAACTCTTGTTTCACCCAAGATCAGGCTTCAACATACATATTGAGTTTTAAAATCAATGCATGAATATAGAATTTCCCATCAAAAAGAGCAGTTACAAACTGCGAATAAGCTCTTGGAAGAAGATAAACTTATTTACTTTCCGGAAGCAAGCGAGGGACCATCCTATCAATTCTGATGAATGGGCCCGAAGGCAGAGACAGATTGAACAATTCTGAACCCTGAGACAAAATCATGTCATGCGCCTTCCACCTAAAAATAACAAATATAGTTAGCTGCTTGCTATATTAAGTTTCATTTTTAATACATCATAATAGATGAGTTATTCAACAAATACGTACATTTAACAATTTACTTCTCCCAAAATGAATAGTTTAAAAACACTCTAAACTCGATATTAATAATAACAATAGTTGAAATGATTTTGCCGTCCCCAAATGCAGCCAACCCTTGATCTGAGTCTGGTGCTACCAAATAAGAATCCATCTCTACCTGAAATAAAACCGGAGAAAAATCCGGGTCAGGATGTGGTTAAAGAGATGATATACACGACAGTACCAAAGTTGAGTACAGATAAAAATCAATTATTATCAATAATAAGAAACAATATCAGCAAGCGTGAAAATAATTTTGTATTTTAATCAGCCTCCAAGAGTGCGATAAAAGTATAAAAGGAATTACTATTATTCACCATGAACTAGAATTATTTAAAAAAATATTTATTGGAAAATTTAACCTCATATTAAATTCTTTTATTAATATCAATATTAATAAGATTTTAATAAAAGAAAAATTACGATTTTCTTTTATTAAAATATATAAATTCTTTAATATTATATACGCCCTGGAAAAGAAGGAAGCTTAACCCTATCTCCTTTTACACATCAAATACTCGAACCTCTTCGTATCTACAGACACTTCAGGGTTACTTTAATTGGACGAATAACTCAAAATTGCGAAGAGACTGTCAAATAGTGTGGGCTTACATTATTAAATAAACCATTCAATTTTTAAAGATAATTAAATACTTTGATATTTTTCCCATTAGGTAACTTATGCTTTGTTACATTGATTGCAAATTTGTGTCCAAAGGAAAAATACCAGAGTTCCAATTTTCTTCAATCGCTGATATTTGTATGAAGAGATTTAAATAAATAAATATTACTTTTGCTAGAAAAGCAATTAAATCAAACTACTCATGGTTACATGAACGACCATAAGTTTCTTTGTTAACAGTGGTAGCATTTACAATGTGGTATAATGCAAGATAATACAAGAAATTTGGTAAACAGGAAATGTTTTTCGAATGTAATTGTCGTATCATTTTTTTGTCCCGAGGCGTAAACTTCATACGCCAACAAACTATTCCCGAAATGCATTTCTGAGCCTCAAATAGAAATGTACTCGAAAAGGTAGATTAGTACAGTCGACCACAATCAGTGCTTAGATGATCCAAAATGGGGCTCATATTCCCACCAAATATCTGCAATGCATTATGCTAAACGTTTCGAAGGGAAACACCTACAAACCCAAAGGACCTGTAGAGGAACGAACGTTACCTATGTCTAAAAACTATTAGGTGCTAATAGTTTTATGTATTACATCTCTTCTCCATTTCAGGAGGGAAGTTACGGGAAACACCGCTGCACATTGCGTCACGTGTCAAAGATGGAGAGAAATGTGCGCTTATGCTGCTTAAGTCTGGTGCCTCCACGAACCTTTCAATGGACGATGGTCAGACGCCGGTGCATATGGCGGCGAAGCACGGCAATGTAAACACGCTGCTGTTGCTTCTGGAGGATGGCGGGGACCCTCTTTACAAGTCAAAGGTAATTCACCAAATAGTAATCTTGCGAAATAATGGTACTTAGTTGCTTATAGAGAATCTATCCACATATGAAAATAAAAAACTAATTCATTTTAAAAGTACAATATTCTGTTGAGATCAAAAGGGATTGTACATTTGATTGTCTATTTACACCATTGGTGGATCAAGTGGAAAATTGTTGAATTGACCTTTCATAGTACACGAATTATTCTACATTGCTTGGCCAAACACTTTCATGTAGTGGCTATTGAGAATATTTTTCACATTTTGTACAGCATATCTAAGAAATGGAAGTTACAATGTGAGTGATTCGATGGCGATCTCTAATATTATATTTCTTCGTTTTTACTTCCAACTTCTTTGTGCCATTAAAGATATGAAGATTCGCTTTCTCAAACATATTCTCCCACCATTTTTGGAACGATAATAGAAGAGAAGTGATAACAATTTAATAGTCTTAGAAGAAGATGTACTAAAATAATTTATAATGGTAAGGACACGACGTGATATGTAATATTTGATGACATTATGGCGTTATTTGTGGCGTAATTTAAAGAGACTAAATAATTTGCTATGGATTGAAGGGATTAGTATATTATATAAATCTTTCTTCCGTGTATTTATACGCGGAAGGAAGAATATATGATAACTTTTGCCAGACAAAAATGACAAATCGTTGCACAGATTGGGACATTGATAACTACACTCCTGCGATCAGAGATTAGAATACGGTTTTCGTGGAACTTGGAAATTTGTATGATTAGGATAATATCTATTTTTGTAGTTACTATGACAAAAATCTGCATTCCACTCTACAATATGGTAGTTAGAACTTATATATTGTAACAAAATTAGTACGTGAGCACGTCGATGAAACCAAGGTTTGTGTGTACAGACCGGTGAGACGCCGTTGCATCTGGCGTGCCGCGGCTGCAAAGCGGACGTCGTGCGTCACCTCATCACTTTTGTACGTGAGAAGCAAGGGCAGGAAATGGCCACCAACTACGTGAACGCTGTGAATGAGGATGGAGCCAATGCACTGCACTATGCCGCGCAGGTGACCAAGATGGAGGTGGAGCACCCCATGAGCGATAAGGAGGTTATTCGACTGCTCTTGGAAGCCGGTGTGGACTTCAATCAGAATACGCGACAGGTGATGAAACGTGCTGCTGCCATGCTTTATTGCATACTATGGTGAGAATTCTCACCAGTTTCTTCTCATCTTAACTCCTTTACATTATCCCATGAACTAACGACACTCCTTCCCTATTCACGGCAATGTTTCGTAAAATGTCTAT
The DNA here is from genome assembly GCA_002313205.1 of Laupala kohalensis. Taxonomy (NCBI): domain Eukaryota; kingdom Metazoa; phylum Arthropoda; class Insecta; order Orthoptera; family Trigonidiidae; genus Laupala; species Laupala kohalensis. The sequence continues at coordinate 703,957 of NNCF01127655.1, forward strand.
AATATCCCTGTATTTTTTTTTCTTTTTTGACTGTATAATATTAATTTATCTAACTTGTTTCGTGAGACAAGTTCCAAAGGGACAGTATTCATCTTGGAAGTGGAAATCCCTTGTTATCGTAGGACAGATTGCTGTCATTCATCTTCTTTCATTTGTAACGAGATAGTTTTAATCGAATATTGGAAGATAATAATTACATTTATAATTTTATTATTTCTTAAAATGTACGTACATGCCTGTTTCTAAGAGAATGACAACTAATTCATTATCTAAACAAAAATATCAAATTTTGTACATAGCCTGTACTCCCTTATTGTTTTCTTTCCGACAATAAAATGAGGAATGCATCTAGAGGCAAACACATATCTGCCAGAGGCGAACGATTTAGCTCATTAAATATTTTATTGTAAATATCTTTTCACTTTTACGTCATTATTTGGAATAAGTTAATACAGTAGCCTTTGATCATGATCAGGCTTTGATAAAACAATTCATAAAAGCTCTGTAACAAACAGGCCGCAGATTCTGCCGTATCATTTAGTTCCTTTGCTCTGAAATAGTGAATTCTTTTCTTCTTCTTCCTGAGCGTTTGTCCCGCAAAGTGCAGGGTCCGCTAGATGGATATGGTAGATGATAGGGGGGGGGGTACTGATTTGGCTGGGGAATACTAGAAGTAGTGAATGATGAGAAATAACTGTTACTGTAAAATCTGATTTAATTAATTAATCGATCATTTATTTAATTGGTGAGTTGAGAATGCAATCAAGGAAACATCATGTTCTTGAAAATAATCAAACTCTCGGAAATTAGAAGTATCTTCTCCCCAGACTCAAGAAACAGCGTTCCACTACTGCGCCCTGGCTGGCAACAACGATATTTTGACGGAGATGCTGGCCCACATGAACTCAACGGATCAGCAGAAAGCGCTGAACAGACAGAATGCAATGGGATGGACACCTCTGCTAATCGCATGTCATCACGGCCACATGGAGCTCGTCACAACCCTGCTGGCCAATCACGCGCGAGTGGACGTTTTCGACAACGAAGGACGCTCTGCGCTGCATCTCGCCGCTGATCGGGGCTTCCTGCAGGTGCGTCACGTTTGCAGCAGCGCTTAGACACGTATCGTGACTAAAATATCGATAGTTTTATCGGTAGCGTAGAGAAATATGCTGTGTGATGTCGATATATTCAAATTTATTGTTCACAACAATACAATAATAATAATAATATAATAATAATAATAATAAACCCTCGGTAGCTCAAGACTAGTGCTCTCACATGCCACGGAGTAACCCGGGTTCGATTACCCCAAGATAGCTGAGATGGCGGAAAACAGAACCCTTTGCGACTTATTATCGTAGTTGTAAACTTGGATACGGCAATCTAGACTATATCTGGACGCTATTCCCCCCAAAATATTTCATGTTGTGTCCAGAGATTAAACCCTCTTAGGATATCCATATTAGCGCTCAAAATCATGGTCCATAGTCGGTCGAAACGAATAGACACAAAATAATGAACTGAACAATTATTTTTCACCATATTGTGAAATATAAACAATTATAAAAAAAATTTAATGTTGTGTAACGTAGTCGCTACTGCACCTACCACGCCACAGTATTATTTTTCTCCGCTGCCACCACTAACTTTTCTTCCAAAAAGATAGAAAAGATGAACAAAGTTTAATGTATATCAAATTTAATTTATGAAAACTATATACAATACACACATAGTGGAAAGCGTCAGACTTCTCCCCCAACAAATCATTTATAACCACTTCAGTTACTGTGAAGTGTTTTCAACAGTTGAGTCTATCATGACTACCAACTACTGCCGCGAAGCCCTGCGTACGTCAGCGGACTTCCTAATCCCTACGCTCCCCGGCATAGTCCCCGCGTCTCAACGTAGTCGATCATGGTTTTTCTACCCACCTGAGGGCGGCGGCTTCCGTATGTATCGCTGCCTGAAGCCGCAACGCCCTCAGGTGAATCCATTTCCCTCCCGAACAGGTGATGTCGTCTGCAACTCGTTAGGGCCGCGAGTAAAGTTCTTTCAACACCTGTTAGGACCGGGTGCAGAGTATCGCTGCGCGAGTTTTCTCGATAAAGGGCGGCTACCACTGCAGTTGCCACGATCCCGTTACGCGGCGTTGCGAAGACCTTGGTATCAGGAAAAGTCGCTCTTGGCTGCAGGACGTTCGGCGGAAACCGCCGTCTGGAACACCTTTTCAGATGGGGAAAAACAGAACATAAATTCAGCGCTCACTATGCGACCCAAATACAACTTCTCAAATCAGCGAGGATTGTTCTCCGACGTCACAGTTGTTTATTTCATATTTACACACAATACTTTCCACCAATTAATTGCAAACGCTTGCAAAATTTAATTTATTATTACGCATAGTACAACTCTGAAACAAACATTATAAGCTTCGTTAGAATATTGAAGAAAATATATAGATTTTTTAAATGTGAATATTATCGCTACAATAAAGATATGTTATACATCAAGAGTCGTATACCGATGCAAAATATCGATCCTTTAGAACACAATGTAATTGATGAATCATGTCTCGATACATCGTCCCTAGACTGGTGCAGCGATTCTTCCCGACTTCGTCCTGGGACACATTTTTCTCGAGATTTTACTAATTACTTACGAACATCTTCCATGTTGTTTGCAAATTAAGGGAAATGTCTTTCACACAGCAATTAGTTAATTTGTAAAATAGAATAAGTTATTTTTCCTAATGATATCTGTATATTGTGACTTAACGTCTCAAACCCTGCCGTACTCAGCGTCCCCGTCGAGTTTGAAGGACTTCCTTTCAGAAATAGGGAGCGGGTCCGAATGTCAATAATCTATATGTCTATATAGGGGAGCCAAAGAACTACCTATTACTACACACGTAAGATGACCGTTGGAAAATGACAAAAATATCTTAAACACATCTTTAATAACCATTATTTAAAAAATCAAAACAAAAAATTAACAAAAAAAAAGAAAGAAAAAATTTGGTATCTGCCCTGAACAATGATTAAAAAAACAAACAATCTTGATGTTGAACTAATTCGACCGCATCCGTCGGACGCAAGGTGCCTTTGTTCGCTCGCGCATTTGGAAGCGTTGCGGCGCGAGGAAGATGTGGTGGAGGGTCGCGTGCCCGTGTCACGAGTCTCACTGTCCGCGACTCCACCTCTCGCGAGGATCAGTTGCACCGGACAATCTCCATGGTCGTCACTCGGTGGACGGACGATTTACTTCTCCGTCCGCGGCGAGATGTTTGTCTTGGCGAGACTCCCGAACGCCAAGTTTCCTCCACGAGACATGAAATTCCTCCATTATGCCCCAACTATCCCTTCGTTGCGCCGCTGCCCGATGCCGCCTCCATCACCCCATATCCTCACCGTAGTCACCTGATTGGCGGCAAACAGATTCGCTCCGCTGACCGTCAGAACGGAGTTTTGCTAGTGGACTGCGAGGCGCGACATCTGTCACAGCGAACGAAGCGGGGAATACGAAGACCCGCGTATAGAATATTGTGGATTAATCCCATAAAGTCTCAATATTTTAACATATTTTCAAACATTATTGTACAAAATTGTACAAAATCCTGAACTTACTTTGCGTAAAGATACATGTGATTTAGTTATGATTTGAAAAAATTCTGGAGAAAAACATTTATTTGTATTTGTGTTTAAATATATTTGCAATAAAAACAATCTTGTATGAAATTATACACGATCTTGAATAAAGTAAGGGTCCAACATGAATGTTAATATTCCAAAATTAAGTTTTCTAATATTGTCTTCAAAGAAAAAGAATTATCTGTAATATGGTCTAAAATTATTACTATTAAAGAAATCAATTGATTTACTTATCATAAAAACAATTACAATATGTGGAAAAATATGCTACTTTATAACAAAGGAAAATATAATTAACTATCTTATGAGAAATATAGGTCCCCATAAAGGTAGAGTCTGTGTAGGCCATCTTAAAATTACAATATTAAACTACTTAGTCCTAGAATATCCAACTTAATACATTATTAAATATATCTTATATTACTAACTAAGATGATAAACAATTGTAAGAATAATGATGTATAAAACAAGAGAATTCAAATTACATAATATGAACCTAGGAGATTTATTGGAAAACTCTAAATATATGCTCAATATCAGTCCGTTTCTATAGTGAACTTCTTAACTCCTTAGAAAAAATATTTGGACAACTGGAATATTTAATATTAGTTGGTAAAAAGTTAAAAATTTTGGGAGACAGGAATGAAAATGATTTCATGATATGAGTTTTTGTTGGTCTAGGTACCAGGCAGTTCTAATTTGTATTTTCTTCTGTAAAATACTGGAAATAAACTTAGCATTTAAAATCAACAAATTTCAAAAGTCAAATTTCTTATATCTGGAATAATATCTACAGTTTTCGTATTACAAAAATTAAATTACGATATTTAATCCATACACAAATGAAGCTGTATGTTCTCAAAATACATTACATTTTTATCCGCAAAATATAATATGGCTACGATAAAATAATTAGAGAAAGTATGGTTGAAACAAATATGTCAATTGATGAAACAACTTGATATCATGTCAGTAATTGAAGGACAGCTCTTGCGGCTTCAATATTTCAAAAATACAAACTTCTGAACCTTCAAAATCTGTTAAATATTCAACACAGCATTAAACTTAAATATCTACTGACAATTTATCCGAGATTACTTCTGGTATCGCGGAACCAGACAGTGTAATCCCTGAGAGGATAACTATTAATGGTATTTTAGATGTAATAGTGTCTTCTTCCAGGTGTGCGACGCCCTGCTCACCCACAAAGCGTTCATCAACAGCAAGTCGCGCGTGGGTCGCACTGCTCTGCATCTCGCTGCAATGAATGGCTACGCGCATCTCTGTAGGTGAGTAATTCATTGCAGTATTAGGCTGCGGTGCAGTTAATTGGTCAGTAGAGAAATGGGGAAGGAAACAAACTCTGTCACGTACCAGGATGATCAGTTTAATATACCTCTCGCCTGACGAAGGTGAAAGCGAAAACTGTTTCGTCCAACATGTGTGACTTTTATGTGTTTTTTCCCTATTATTTTTTAACTTTTACCAGTTTAAATTACTGGAAGACAGTAGGGTCGTATTTCTTTCAATATTTTCGTTATATATGNATATATATATATATATATTACTAATTCTTATAATAATATTCGCCATTTAAGATTGAATGTAATGAATACACACACAACAAACAACGGTAAGTAAATGAACCGTACCAGGACATAAAACTGGAACGAAGCAGAATATTTGTAGGCTCTAACAGAAAGAAAGTTCTAACAGAAGTTGTGTTGGGTCTATTATTGAGCCCAATATTGGAAAGCAGTGATTAGATGTAAGTTCAGAAAATATATTTGATATATTAATATAATAAACAATGAATCTAATTTCGGAATCATCTGTGAAACGGACCTACGGTTTTTGTTCGAAGCATTAGTTATTTCCTCCGAATCTGAAATTATTCTGAGTAACTGTTGGAGATCCTTGCACCTAAGATCTTTTCATTTGTTACCGTACAAGGTCTAAGCAAATAAGTCTTTTAAATTTCGTGAAGACTATGTTTGTGAGCTTTCTTTCATCTGAATTCTTTTCTCACATACTCTTTTACCCATGCTCTACAATGTCATTTTCACAGTCTTGTTCTCATTATTTACAATGCTCATTTTCTGTATTATTACTGTTTTTACGATTTTAATTAATATTATTTTCATAAAGTCAATATGCAGCGTTGGTAAGATAGGATTATGCTTCTTAAAGACTCCAATCACATTCCAAAAGTGATAACCTTTTAAAATTATTTTCTTAAACCTGTTCATCTACTCAAGAAAGGTTATGCTTCTGTTTCATCTGAGCTTCTCTTATCCTGAAGCATTATTTGAAGTACTTTTATTAATTAAAACTCGTTTGAATCATCTATATATGTCTAGATACGTATATCTTTAAAATACTTTTCCCTAAAATAAATATTCAGTTACGACTAGTCTGTATATTTTCACAGATGACAGTCCAGCCAGTGTTTTAAAATTTCATAAAACGCAAGTACACATGATAAAATTCTATTTGATTCATTTTATCATTTGATACTAGATGACACATATTATTAATCAGGACAGACGAAAAAGAATAATGTTTCGGTTTTATTTACAAAAATATCTCTGTTCTGATCACGACTTTGGTTTACCGGTGAACTTCGAAAGCTGCTTTTCTTTATTTTGGTGCGGGACCAGTAACGAAACGTGTTAGAGTAGATCATTTTGATAGTTAGAAATAAAACCCTTTTATTAATTAAATTAAACGACTATTAAAATTCAAATAAAGAAAAACAATACCAAATATTTTGATACTTTTCGCAATAGTATTTAAATATATATAGTAATTGGTATATGAATCTCTTGCAGCTTGTCCCGAGTCTTACGGGATCGCTAATGGAGGCCTCTAAATTGTAGCAGGAGAATAACTAGGGTGCCAGATGGTCTTCCTGCTGCACCTCCCTGAGGCGAATTATAGATGTGTGACGTAGAGGGTGACTGATGATAGGTGTGTGAGAAGGAATAAAAGACACTGATAACAGGAAAACCCTAAGAAACCGCAGACCCGCTATCCCGCTATGTTTACCTCAACAAATTCCACATGGATCGACATGGGTTCGACCCCACCGTCTCTAGAAGTGATTGGCGAGCATGCTAAAATCGCTGCTGCAAGTCCCCCAAAATAGTAATAGGTTTTTAAGTATACTTGATATATTAATATAATAAACAAACTAACGTAACCAAAACAAAAATATAAAAATAATTTTTTTTACAAGTACACCTTTATAGACATTCTAAATTTAGTCATACATATCTTTCATCGGTAAATGATATAGTTTATATTTGATAATATTTATATACAAATCTATAAATACATAAAAATCCGAAACCGTTCAATAACGTTTCCGTCTTAAGAAAGGAATATGTAGCTTCATAACTGTTTGGGTTTGGTCTCGATAATTAGTTTTTTCTTCAGTTTCGGCCTTAGTTTCTCAAAGTTTAAAATAGTGATAATTTTTTAGTTTCGCTGGCATTCTTGTCGAAAATAATCGAGTAAAACTTTTTAATCGTAGTATTTTCTTAGTTTAATTAATTTAGCTTAAGCGAAAGAGCTCTCACTCAAGCTAAACTGCAAAAAAACAGCATAAAGTTTTAATTATACATCCTCTCTTGATGTCTTACCAAAAATGACAAACTCGTCAAGAACAATTTAAAGTGCAAATTTCCACGAATACCAAAGTAAGGACATTTGAAATGTCAGCCAACATGTGTCGCAGTCAGAATCTGGGTCCATGTTTACGATTCTGCACCTTGTTTTCCCTTAACCTTTGTCACGATACCTAAAAAAGAAAAACGTGGTGACTACTCGTATATCGCTGCTCCGATTCTTCTCGAGTCTGCGAGCGCCCGGTACGGACTTACTCCACCAGATATATATCCACCATCCTTCTTACGCGAGGACGCCTGGCGAAGCTGTTGCGCTACTCCGCATCGTTGAATGCGGATATCTGCTGCGCTGACATTCGGCTAACTTCCGCGTGGCAGTGCAATCGAACTGCTTCATCGCACACATGGCCCATTGTAAGAATGGGATTTTTGTGTATGGTGAAAAAAAAAGAGAAGACACAAACCCCACCGAGGGTTTTCTTGTTCACCTTATTCAATTATGAGCTTATTCTAAATACTCACTGTACTTAGATATGAAGCGTCTTTCCAACCCTTGAACATTTCGTATGTTTATTTGCTATTTCGTGATAAAATTAAAGAACTTTCTCGAAGGAATTGTGAATTTAAAAAAAATCACTTCGTTCACACGTCGCCCGAATATCAATTGCATATTTTCGAGTTTCTGAAAATAAAATTTTTGTGAAGAAATCAGACGGATCTGTAATAGATTTCCCGTCAAATATACTGCAATTTTTTCAGTTATTTAGAGCGGGAAATATTCCCGATGTTTTTGTTGTCTGGTGTACGAGACTCCTAAAATGTTATGTAATTTTACTGGTAAAATGTCAGAGAGAATATTTCTTTTCATACATCTACAAAAAAATTATGTTCAGCCATTCATACAAATTTCTGACAATTTAAATTTCACTTCAAGAAGTAAATATTTTTAATTGTTACTTTCTTTAATACGTAGGTTTGTTGACCAAAGAGCAGATAAATGTTACTTATCATATTCATTCAAGTTGGTAAACCGAAAATTGACTAATAATCTATTTAATTAATTAAATTTTGTTTTATTCAACGTAATTTACTTAGTAGTCAATATAACATTTTTGTAAAAAGACGTTTTGTATTAGGACTTGCGATTTGTATGAACATTTTCGAAACCAAGATAATCTGAAAATCTCATATCATAAGGGATATTATTTGGTAATATTGTTACGATCCCCATCTAGAAATTTTGTAAGCAGTCAAGATTATTTTTACTCGTAAGTCAGCAGCTTCAGATCCCACAGTCGCAAGCAGAGAACCCGAGCGCTGACTTCCGTTGACAGTTGGTCAGCGCTCTGACAGCGGCGTTCTCAGAGACGCTTTGACAGCGGTTCTGACCAGCCAATAAGAACGAATGAGCACCATTGCCTCATTCTAAAATAGTTCATGGTTCGGTCATTCTAATAATAAACTGCATTTGATTGGCTTCCCCCCCCCCAGACGCCTATTTTTGAACGAACAAAGAAGCCCCTTCGAGGACGCAGCGAAGCGAACCGCGCGCCAGTGGAAGGTGAGCCTTCCACTCCGGAACACGTATGACAATGCGTGCTCCGTAAAAGACTCAGATACTTGTAAATTCTTTATTGTTTTGTTTAATGAATAACTAAGTATCCTCTAGATACTTGTAATTACTTTACCGTGTTGTTTGGTAGATTAGTGGGAGTATTGGTAGCAGGTGTGACCAATTGGTTAAATAAATAGTGTTTACTTTAATGGTTTCTATAATTCTCCTGATGTTTTTAACCACGGTAGGGAAAATGATCCTAGCTTATTTCTACCTAGGTTGATCCGACCCTCTCGTAATTGTGGATGTTACGTCACAGGCCAAGCCAGTGAGCTCAGTAAATCGATAAGCGAATAATTTATTAATCTTAATTTGAATTGGGGACTAAATAAGAGACCGAAGGTTACAATTAGTAGCGAGGACTTTAATAATAAAGGTGGGCACGTAACATTTTGGTGGAAGCGTCGAGTAAGTAATTTAAAATACAAAGAGGAACGTAACATTCTGGTGGAGATCGCCGGCAGGTACCTTAATAACCCCGGGAACGTAACAATATAATATAAACGACGTAAACAAAAAATATGGAAGTATGAAATTACTTATACTTAACCATTAAAATTTCAAAAATCTGTAGATTTATGATTATGTATTCCTCCTACAATGCCTTCACTTCCTTCAAACTATTATTAGAAGAAAGTAACCAGAATCAATGGTTACTAATTTGAAAGTTCTTGAGGAAATGTATCTTGGTTCGCCGCACTCGACACAAGTCGATGACCATATCTATTCGCGCAAGTCTCGAATTCAAGAATGTACCGAACTTCAAAGCCTTTTAGGAACTTGATGTTATTCCATCGAGGAGAGAATGGATTCTCAACCTTCAACGTAATCTCTAAAGAAGAATCGTGGTTATATTTCTTTTAAATCAAGGCTGGGATTGAAAAATAGGACGATTCTCGATATCACAGGTTTGAATTTTTACAACTAAGGGTTCCCATGTTGTTTTATATAGTTTATTTCTGAAGTGTCAGTTGTTGAGGGTTCATATTGAAGAGTTGATAAGGTCATTAGAGCGGAGCGTTTCCTAAAATCTATATTTTTAATTTACCGTGTAACAACTGTTTTTACAGCAATCTACTCGAATGCAATGAAGAAAAGTGCAATATTCAACCAGTAATCGGATCGAAAATTTGTCTAGTAGTTCTATCAAAACTATTTTACATTGACTCAAATAAATTGTACCATTGCTTTCGAAACTAGGAGTGATACGAAAAAAAATATCAACGAACTAACGCTCCAATAATCGAAACTTAAAAATACAAAGGAGGAAAAATAAACGTGAAGGACTCCATAATATAAATTACTAAAATGTAGGGAGAGAAAACAAAAAGAGCAAGGAAAATATTTAAATACAGCCAGAATGAAATATTTAAAAAATATCAGATCATATTCGTAATAATAATAATACATATTAATAATAATAATATTAATTGCTTGAGGTGAGGATGCTTGGTATATCCCGCACCTCACCTGAATCCAACTACAAGTTGTGAAAATAGTTCATGAAAATAAATATTAATAATACTAATATTAATATTAATGATGAAGTAAAAAATAGAAACATGATTAATGAGTTAAAAAGGAATGAATATTTTTTCTGATGCGAAGTTCATTTAAAAAGAAGTTATGTTCAATAATCAAAACTTTTTCAAAGATGAAATTTCACTTATAATGGAAGTGTAGGCATCTAAAAAAAGCTGTATGAATTCAATAATCGTATTCTTAATTTATTTGAAAAGTAGTACTATATTAGTGATTGCGACAACCCTCTTATTACTAGTGATATTTGATTTTATTAAAAAAATATTACTAAACATTTTTCTTGTATTGGGCATCAGATGAATTAATTCAATCCGTTTAGCAGATGAAGTAAGTGATAAGAAGACTGATGGTTGATTAATCTCTCTTTCTCTTAATTCATACTAATAATAGATAATATTGCAGGGTTCTTATCGTTTAGTAGTTATAATAATAGTTAGAAAATTACGAATTAGAGTTCATGCTTAATCAAATTTAATATTTATTACAAAATGATTTAGTTTCAGGCAAGCAAGTGAAAATTCCTTACCCGTGGCTAACGCTAGTCCTCAATACTCACGTGTATTACGGGTTGCAGTACCGTAGTTCATTCAAATCTTGAGGAACCGTTACAGAATTCCACGCCCAGAACGACGTATCTTCTGGATTTACATGGGAACGGTCAGAGCCAACATGTCGAAACATACCCTGATATTTTGTTGTTGAAAGTATCCATAATAATGAGTAAACAGGTAAAATATTCACTGCTGAAGCGCACACATGTAAAAAGTTTTGAAAATGCCACAATGTCGTGAGTATTCTGTAGGAAATACGAGTCATATCGTATGCACAGCTCTCCACTCGAAGAAGTTGCAACGTAACATTGGTACCGATAACAAGATGATGCATTTTATTTTAATGTCATCTTGACTCTGGTGTAGTTCTCGTTTTCAGAGCTATCCCCTGCAATTTTTCGTATTTAGAAATCGTTTTTCTGCACTAGATAGTGCTTTCTCTTGTGATAGTAAAATTAAACAGTATTAAATTAATAAATATATTCTATGTATTTCATTATACTTTATTTATTTTGTCTTGTCATAACTACAGTTATTGTTACCACTTTTATTTAATAAGCTCTTTAAGACATGCATGAAGATAGTTTTTTTTTAGATGTATCTAAAACAGAGGAATACAAAATAGAACGTTACCACAATCTGATTTTTCGTATTTTCGCGATGCACAAATACAAGTGGCTGATGCTTCGGGAAAAATCGAGTTATGACTTAAATGTTACTGCCAGTTTAATAATATAGCCTGGTTGAATGCATTGACAATTTAATCTTTAGTGAGAAATATGTCTAGAATTTAAGGTGAGAGACCGAACCGGCTGAAGCATGGAAAGGGTAGCAGTCGACGTCTCAAAAACACGTCACCGTAAACCAAACGCGCGGCTGTCGAACACCGAATTTGTTTGCCATCTCCTGTCTCTGAGGGTTGTACAAACTTTCTCTATGGTCAGTTTCGTTTGGCATTTTTATCATTTTTTTAAAATACTTCCAATTCCTCTCAGCATCTAATATTTTACATGTGTACTTTTTATTATGAACACTTTCTATCACAAAATATTAGGGTACGTTTCGACATATCACCTCTGTTCTTGTTAGAGTTTACAAAAAAGGGTCATAAAAAGTGTTAAAAGTACATTTTGTCTGTTAACCTTCGACACTCATTTTATTTCATCGTGTCATTCTTCTTCTCACTTTGCTTTTATTTTTTCACTTCCGTTTCAATTCTTTCATTTACTTTACCCTTCATTTTCCATTTCTCAAAGAATTTACCTGTCCTTGGAGTAGTCGCAGAGTTTTATATCCTCTCAGCAACAATTATATTAAGTCACGAATATCCGTTTTCTAATAGTGCCATTCAGAAATAAGAGTTTAAGAATGTTTGTTTTGGTCTCCTAGTTTTAAGTTTTGAATTATAATAAACTTGGTTTGAGTACGGTATTGCGAGTGCTCTAGTTTCTATATTTCCACTCAGATTCTTTGTTTTGTTTCATCTTGCACGACTTGACTAAGAGAAGACTGCGTAATCGCAATGTTTTTTTTTAAATTGGGGCTTTAGGACTCGCCAACGTCTAGGTATTAAGAGCCCTTATCGCAGCAATGTTTACGATCGCGCTTTCTTATGGACGTTCCCTGTAAAACGGGTGTAAAGAAGTTGATGAAGGGATGGATGAGTAAGATGGGGATGAAGCATGGCATGAGAAACGGGGTGTGAATCAGACTCATTTCTCAAAGCATGTATAAGCTGATTAATCAAACTCTTTTTCTTCATTTTTTACGATCCTAGGATTATTTGCTTTTAAGCTTGAATGTTTTTTATAAAGTTTTAAACTACCTCAATATCCCAAAAAGAAGGCACATGTTCTACGACAGGGCTAACCAGGTAAAAGTGAGGAGTTTGAATAACAAAACTCTATTAACACATCACAAAATATAGACGTCTTTGGTTATTCTTCAAAAATAATTGAGCTGTTCGTGGCGTTCTGTATCGTTCCTCAAAATTATTATACGATAACTTTTTTGTAATTCACGAAGGGTCTTCGGGCGTTGTGGACATAAGAGCATAGGAAATATTTGGTTCTAGTTCTAGCATCAGGCTCTGGTCACTCTGAAGAACCAGTATTCACTTTCAATCAAACTGTGTGGGTCTGGGGTGCTTTTCAGATGAACAAATACTAGAGAAACTACCATTTGAGGCCTGTCCATTCTGCACCAACCCCTGAGCAAATATCTCTCTGTGTCTAGATTGAGAATAAATTGATAATTTAATACAGTTGTGTGGGCGGGATTTACTGAAGTTTGATGTACCAGAACCTTATTTTCTTTAATTGCCAATTGACAAGCGCATACTTGTGTGGTTAGGTTCCTGATCCAGGACCACAATGCGGCTATCGACGTGCTGACTCTTCGCAAGCAAACACCGCTGCATCTGGCGGCGGGCGCGGGGCAGCTGGAGGTGTGCCGTCTGCTGCTCGAACTGGGTGCAGACATCGACGCCACGGACGACAATGGCCAAAAACCCATTCACGCAGCTGCTATGAATAACTTCTCGGAGGTGGCACACCTCTTCCTGCAGCAACATCCTTCGCTTGTCATGAATGTTACCAAGGTGAGCGGCAGCAAGGAAGCATAAGAGCTGTGCCAGGGGCGTACCTGAGGGCTGGAATATCGGAACCAAACGACCCCCAAGAGGCTTGAATTCTTAAAATGTATTTATATATGTTAATGTTATATTTGCCAGAGAGTTCAGAACAAGTTATTCTACGATTACTTGTACTCAACATAAACTCTCCTTAATCACCTTTATGACTCCATCAGATACAAATCCTGACTGCGCTACTGAGAAAGAAAGAAAACAACAGAAATAAGCCAGCATTAGAGTGAGAGAGATGGTGGGTAAAATGATGGCGATGAACTTGGTCATGAAAGGACGTACGGAGGGGAATCAGAACGTGATATAAGGAATGGTGTGGAGGACAAGTTGGGTAGGAAAAGAAAATATAGGAACTTTGCAGGTCTTTGAAAATCAATATACAGCAATATGACCTCAAGTGAAATATACACCTTTAACACCACGTCTTTCCCAAGACCCCAAGGTTCCAACCGTAAAGTATAAACACTATTTCTGGATTTTGTTCTTCTTAACCGAAAGATCCTCCATATGATATTCCGTTCTCTTCGTTGGAGACGGAAATACTTAATACTTTAATTGGAAATATAATACCGGACTACATATTAAAATTGAGAACAGAAGGAACCCAGGGCATCAATGACATCAGAGAAGCTGATTTTCCGCATTTTGTGTTGTAGGATGGCAATACGTGTGCACACATCGCAGCCATGCAGGGCTCCATCCGTGTGATCGAGGAACTGATGAAGTTCGATCGGTCAGGGGTCATCAGCGCCCGCAATCGCATCACAGAGGCGACACCACTCCAGCTGGCAGCGGAGGGTGGCCACGCAGAGGTTGTAAAGGCATTAGTACGCGCTGGTGCCTCTTGTACCGATGAAAACAAGGTGGGTGGACCCCGAGTTCTAATGTGAGTAGATTTAAAACGGAAATTTCTAAATTTGTGAAAATTAATCATAGCTAAGGGAGTCATTGACATGTCTTTCAAACATTTTTTTAAACACCAATAGAAGAGTTAATTGATCCCCCTACCATTTCTGTTTTTGAAAATGACTCAAAGACTGTAACCTTGAAATGAATTAACAATAATAGAGACATACGTTTTGGAGCTATGACGAAAAAAATAATATTTAATCGACTTTAAATTAACGAAAATATCACAAGACAAATGGGAAAACGTTTTATGAGACCTTGGTATGCTTTTGTAAATTTAATATCATATTTTAGTGGCATACCAAAGACTGAACAGTTAAAAGGAATGTGAAAGATGTATTCCCAATATTTTGTCAATTATGATATTTTGTTAGCTATGTCCAGTATTATTAGAAAATTGGGCCTTTGAAATGAGAATAAAAGCTCACATAATTCTCTCCACCTTCTGCTACTCGTACAGGCAAGAAAAAAAATCACATATTAAGTGTTTTCTATGTCAAGGTAGCCAAAATGTGTTCTCATGTTTGTAAATGGTTTTAGGCTGGTTTCACCGCTGTACATTTAGCAGCTCAAAATGGGCATGGGCCAGTTTTAGAAGTACTGCGTTCTTCTCAATCTTTGCGAATTTCAAGTAAGAAGCTTGGTGTCACTGCTCTACATGTAGCTGCGTATTTTGGCCAAGCAGGTAATTTACTTTTGAAAACACCAAGTAGACTCAATTGTTTTGAGGACGGTCCTTTGAATTTTTTTTGTCCCGAGGAATATTTGTTTTCTTTAACAAACATGTAATAAGATATTATTTAAAAAATTGCTTTCATAACATATCATTTAACAAAAAATGTGGCGATATTTCAAAGAAATCTTTCAGGGTTATGTTGTTTACTATTTTAAAGCTTTAACTATTACCCCATTAGCATTTGTTTGTTTCTTATTAAAAGTACTGATGATCATGAAAATAGGTGATTTGCTTCAAAAGTGTAACACTAAAAATTGTGTTTCAAATAAATTGAAACTTTTGTTATATTTTAATACAGAGACAGTAAGAGAACTCCTCACCCATGTTCCTGCAACGGTTAAGTCCGACCCTCCTACGGGTGAAGGACTAGTAGGGGAGTTGGGAAGCGAGTCTGGTATGACTCCCCTACACCTTGCAGCTTATTCAGGGAATGAAAATGTGGTTCGTTTGTTACTGAACTCAGCTGGAGTTCAAGTGGATGCTGCCACAACTGAAAATGTGAGTTAATCTATTGAAATATAGTATTTCTATGTAAAGTAGTTCCTAATTATCCCATTCAATCACTTTTCATCTTATACACTGATTCCTGTTTCCACTCATTACTCATTCGCTCATATTTAAGGACACAAAACCTATACATTGTTTTAATACTCATTCTACTCTGACTCTCAATCTCTTGTTTGCTTGTACTAAAAATTGACATTTTTTACTACAAACACATGTTCACTCCACACACAAAAGAAAACAATAATGCAATACACACCACGTAATTTTGGTAATCTTGAATATATTGTGTAACTGACAATTTGTCAGTAATGTTATGCAGTCAATTGTGAGGTTTCTTTGATTTTAGGGCTACAATCCCCTTCATTTGGCTTGCTTTGGTGGTCATATAACAGTAGTTGGCTTACTTGTGAGTAGGGCAGCTGATCTACTCCATAGTGGAGACAAGCATGGGAAAACTGGATTGCACATAGCTGCCATGCATGGCAGATACCAAATGTGTGAAGTTTTGCTTGGCCAAGGAGCAGAAATAAATGCCCAAGATAAGGTATGTTTTTCATGTTTCATTTACATATCTGATCCACTTTATCCACTCTACAATGATAAATCATGTGACAAAGTATTTAATTTGATAGATAACGATACAAAATGAGTTTGGTTTCAATGAAGAATAACTTCTCCCTAATTCATTAGGATTTAGATAGATAGATTTTTCCCTAAAAAGTTCATTGAAACCTAAGAATCAACAAACTACGTGTTAATCCTTTAACGCATATTGGACACCGATGTCTCAAAAATGTTTTCTTGTCCTGTGCCCCAGGTACTTCGTAAAACTCAAGGAAAGTAACAAAGATGCATTAAATAATGTTGGCAATTTTAGTATTTCTTGGTTTAGGTGTTCAACAATGCTTTTAACAATGTCGATACGTTTGTTGAAAAAGATATATTAGTGAACGTAAAAAGCGCTTCTTCGCGTGATTTTAGTAGAAACTTCAAAATTTTATTTTCTAACAAAACCAACTTTATCATTATTATAGGTACATTACTGATAACAAAAAAGGGCCCATTTATTTTGCCAAGTCCCACGCTCTGACGTTTTGGATCTGTTAAGTTTGCAACGCCTCTCTCCTCTTGCTTCCCCTTCGACAGGGGAAGTTTCGTTCGACCAATCGTAGGTCTATTTGAAACGGCGCCCATATTTGGAAGACTAATAGTACCGCTGGTAAATCTTAACGAGATAAAATGTTTCATTACACCGCT
>NNCF01127655.1:721615-748072 GCA_002313205.1 Laupala kohalensis
GATGTTACATTTGTGAAGATAAACATATTAGTCAGACATTCAGTATAATATTTACAGTAAATTTAAATCGAGCGAGGTAGTTAACAAGGTCGTATTTAGTTTTATAATTTAAGTTATTGTAACTTGTAGTTCGCCGTATTCCTGATTCAGTGTAATATTCTAAGGACTTGTTATTTTAAATCTAGAAATCTTCTCCAATTAACGTAACATTTTGCCGTCAATTCAACAGAGAATTTCATATTTTCAGAAAGTGTTCAACAAATATGGGATATTATACGAAATATGTTTTTTCATTGTAATATTTATGTTACTTATGCATAATATTTTAATGGCGTTCTACTTTTTACTGGCTGTAAAATTAGAAATTTAGATCGCAGAAATTTTCCTCTCGGACAAACGACGAAGGCGCGAATGACACGTAATTTCGTTTAACAAATAGAACGTAAAATTAAAGAAACTTTTATATTTGATTGTCATGTGAAAGAGCAGGAACAACAAAGAGATTTCTAATGAAACTCGCGGAGAGGAATACATTTTAGTTTTATGTTAGTGTAATATGCATTATGACTCTGAAAGGCTAAACCTTCACAACATCTAGGGTTTTCTTTTTTCCTTTTTAATGTTTGTAGAAAAAATAAATTTATCTACAATAATGTAGTGTAATTAGAAAAAATACAAAATAAGAATACAGGGACCCTGAAGATGATTCTAAACTAGCATCACAACATTGACCATGCACGATTAAATTACAATAGACTGTTTAACAAAAAATTTAGTAATTGATTGTTTATAATAAAATTGCATAATTAATAGAGCATATACCTTTTTCTTTAGTAAATATTGTTCTCCAAATGTATATGTTGTAAATCTAGATGCTATATGAATAAATATTTATTGAAAATATGGTTTGGATATATATTAGACCCGTTTCCTACTCAATATTTTTATTAAAATAAAGTTTTAATACTTGGGGTATAATTACGAACTCGTGAATTTCTTTTAGTATCATTGTTTTCTTTAAATATAAATTATTTGCTTTTAAATTCAATATAANAACTTTTCTAAATTCCTCGTAAAATATATCATTGAACACTTTCATTTACTCATGAAGAAACTAAAATATCGAAACTTAAAGAGAACATGAATAGAAATTATTTTATAGAAACTTTGTCCTCTCGTCGGCAGATGAACTTTGTCGTAAACTGCCCTGCCACATTGCCATGTATGTCGTTAAGCTACGTTGCCGAATTGACAATTGCTCAGCGTATGTTTTAAGATTTTCCTAAGCAATGTGAGAGCGTGAATTAAGGTTTCGTTCATTACAGCTCCCAAACAGATATTACGAGCTGAATTGTGGTATAAACCATTTTCAAAAATCAGTTCACAAGTGTCACTGGGATTCGAACCCATCTTGTGGTGACAGAACAATAATAGCAGTGCTATAGTGTTCTCAGCCAATTACACTTTTGCTGGAGGAGGTAAAATGTCTGTTGAAAAATTCGAACAAATAAATAGCCAATCAAGTCTGCGTGTAGTTCAACGTTTCTTTTAAATAATTTCTATACTTGATCTCTTAAGTTATTTTTAGTTTGTCCATTTGTGAATGATAGTATTCAATAATATATTTCACAAGGAATATTTTAAAGTGTTTTGTAATTTCAATTAACCCATGCAGAAATTATTCAGTATTGAATTAAAAAGCAATCAATAATACAAAAAGCAATTCGAGAGATTCTAATTCTGACTGAAAAGTAAGTGTGATATGTTAATACACCATAGCATTGTTTACTACACCCACCAACATTAGTGAAGTTGGAACTATGTAAAAGTATACTTAATGGTAATAACAATATTGGATAGGAATTGGATATGCCTTAAGTTGTCTAATTTATATCCAAACAATATTTTCAATAAAAATACATTCATATAGCATCTAGATTTATCATATTATACATTTAGAGCACAAAATTTAATAAAGAAAAAAGTTATATGCACTTATTGAATTAAACTAACAGTATTCGTAGCATTGAAATAGCATTCGTATTTATATGACTTGCTAAGAATACAAATACAGAGGTTGAAAAACTACACGTCTTTATTACACTTGGATAGTTTGAGACCTCGGGTAGTAATGCTTGTCTGATCAAATAAGATAAGATATTGGAAACATTTTCTTTTAAATAAAGATGAACAGGAAAGAAAGACACAACGCGGAAAGAAACAAGGAAAAAAAGAAAGAAAAAAGAATTAAATAACGAAAGAAAGAGTAAAAGAAAGATAGAGGAGAGAGAGAAAGAAGGAGAGAAAGAAAGAGAGAAAGAAAGAGAGAAAGAAAGAAAGGCAAAACGCGGAAAGAAACAAGAAAGGAAGGAATGAAAGAAAGAAAGAAAGAGAGAGAAAGAGAAAAAGAAAAAGACAGAAGTGAAAAGAGAAAAAAAGGAAAGAAGGAACGAATGACAGAGTGAAAGAAGTAGGAATAAAAAAGAAAAGAACCTATGGTATTAATATGAGATAATACATTTCAATTTGATTGGAATAAATAAAAGGGATTTGTCTTTTTTTATTTATTCATATCTGAAACGAGGTTTTCATATTATTGATCTCTGATTATTTTTTAGGTTGCACGATTACTACCAAATTGTTATATCGTGGATAAATAAGTCACTAGAAGATGTAATTTATTTGTTCCTTTAGTAGTTTTATATTATTTAAAACTCGAGAATTAAACTTTTGTGTTATTAGTTCATATTTTAGACAAACGTTTTCTATATTTATTTAATTCCTTTTCACATATATGAAAAACTTAAGAGAATCGCAAATTATGTGAAATTACTTTCGACAATACACATCACTTGTAGGCAATGAGATTTGATTTCTTTACTTCACTGTATAAATATAAGAAATTATAGGAATATTTATAAGTAATTTGTGATTCGAATTATACCAATTCCATACGATATCTTGCAATTATATTCAAATTCTGTTAAAAACTATATTTTATCACAGTATTACGCAAACGTTTTTTACAGAAACTCTAATATCTTTTACATTGCCTATGAAGACCTTGCGAGACAACGAATCTCGAGATGTCGTTTAAATATAGAGAATGGTAAAGTTTATTGAAGTCAAGAATATACAGAATATATTTGTTATAGAAGTCCAAAATGTGTATAATTAAAAAATACAAAATATTTCTTTAATAGCGGTGTAATGAAACATTTTATCTCGTTAAGATTTACCAGCGGTACTATTAGTCTTCCAAATATGGGCGCCGTTTCAAATAGACCTACGATTGGTCGAACGAAACTTCCCCTGTCGAAGGGGAAGCAAGAGGAGAGAGGCGTTGCAAACTTAACAGATCCAAAACGTCAGAGCGTGGGACTTAGAAAAATAAATGGGCCCTCTTTTGTTATCAGTAGTGTACATATTAAACTATTTAAGTTATAATTTGGGAACATAGTTTTTACTATTTATAACGAATTTTTTTTGTATTTAGGACACCGGTGTCCTACTGCGTCAAAGGTAACGAGGCACCAAATCTTCGATATACAACGTCGAACATACTTCAGAGAACATTGTATTTTCGACGTCGGAAAACGACGATTTGTTGACATGGCCAACTCATTCGCACTAACGGCGAGACGTCCCAAAACGTCGTGAATTCCGTGGCGTTTTTATAGTCGTAGGAGAAAAAGACTATTATGTGTCGTAACGTTATTACTCCCTGTTAGTTATGTCCGTAAATTGGAAGTAAGTCGGTTTCACCTTCATTGATATGGTATGGTAACATAGAATAACAACATTCGGACACCACAAAAAAGATTCAGCAGTCCATATTAAAATAATAAATACATGAATCAACTTGATCAAAACTCCAGAGTCAATGAAAGGAGTATGTATGTTTAATACTAGACATCGGTGAAAAAGAACAAACAATATCCTGAAATTTACAATCATTAATGGTACACCAATAGTAGAAATTGCATTTTTTAATATCACAGTGTTTGAATAATAAATTACATTATCTTTCATGTTTACTGTAGAGATTTCATGAAAAAATCATTTCAGAAAAATGTTTACCTTTAATGTTCAGTGGGGCAGATACGTCCCCTATTTGAAGAACCCATAACTTCACAAAAATAAATACTTCAGACTTCAAACATCAATTATTAGACTTCATACAGTATAAATTTGACAAATTTACACAAAAATTACTTTTTCCAGATTCTATTTTCTTACATGCATTTAGTCAACAGCATTTTCCTGTGATTGAGTCATTAAAGTTTAATCATGATTACTTCAATAGATTTTTCAGTTATTGGGAAAATTGGGAAATATCTTCTAACGTTTTGTCTATTTTTTTTCTTTATTTTTTTGTAAGTGTACAAGATATTAGTAATGTGATAAATGTATATTTTTAACATCATTTTCTCTTTGGCTGCACATTTCTATTTAGCTAAAATGTTGTGTAATGATACATACTGATGGGAATGAAAATTTGTTTTTAAGCATTACAGATATGTATTTGAAGAGGGCTAATAAAAAAAAATCACATTAATTAATTGAATTTTTTTTCATGTTTCATTAATTTATTGAACATTTATTTTCAGAACAATTGGACTCCTTTGCATTGTGCTGCTCGTGCAGGCTATTTGGATGTTGTAAAATTATTAATGGATTCAGGAGCATCTCCTAAATCAGAGACAAATTACGGAAGTGCCCCTATCTGGTTTGCTGCTGCAGAAGGACATAATGATGTTCTGAAATATTTAATGTCAAAGGACCATGATACTTATAATTTGATGGAGGACAGGAGAGTAAGTGCAATTTAAAATGAAATATGTGGGCTTTTTGAGGTGTGGTAGAAAATGTTAAAGAATACTTCAAGGATAGCAATGATAGAGTATTTTACTGATGCCCAATGGTGTGGAAGTTATACCTCTTTTAGATATCCAGGGGCATTTAAATATACTGAGGATTTTATTTCAGGGGAGGAGGATAAAGCAGACACATATACTATAATATCCTAATATTTGAATGAGTGCACATACAAATATTAGGAGAAATACAAAAAGGATAAACTTCTTTTAATTTTGGGCAGGACTGCTGTAGATATAATAATGAAGCACCTACAATGTGTCTCTCAATGTTCTTAAGTATTATCAATTAGAAATATTAACAAATATTTCAGTAATTACATTAAATTTTAATTATAGTTAGCCATTTCTTTATAAGCAGATAAAGAAATTCTGTTAAATTGGTTGGCAGTGCCCTTATTTACGACAACATGTATTAATAACGTACAATCACTTTAATCGTTCATACTTTTACATAAAGTTTCGGGGATGTATGTTCCCCCTCTTCAGATGTATTTTATATTTTCTGAATGTTCTTATGATGCATGCATATTATAAGAACATTCAGAAAATTTAAAATACATCTGAAGAGGGGGAACATACATCCCCGAAACGTTATGTAAAAGTATGAACGATTAAAGTGTTTGTCCGTTATTAATACATGTTGTTGTAAATAAGGGCACTGCCAACCAATTTAACAAGTGAAAGACAACATTACTCTTATCTAATTTAAATAAATTCTGTTTTAGACTAGGAAATTATAACAAGTTCATCTAATGATATTGTAAATTTATGTATCTAATATGTGTTCCAGTTTGTGTATAACTTAATGATATGCAGCAAAAATAACAGCAACAAAACAATAGAAGATTTTGTGTTAGTCTCACCCGCTCCTGTAGACGCAGCAGTAAAACTGTCTGCAATTTTTATTCGTTTGTCTGACAAGGTACATAAAAATATTCTCTATATTGTTTTATTGGTTTATGAATATCTTGCTAATGTCATGTTTTGAATGACCGGACATCATATTCTTCTAACATTCAAGGAAAAAGAACGTGCCAAAGACTTGATAGCAGCAGGCAAACAGTGTGAAGCCATGGCGACAGAATTGTTGGCTCTTGCTGCAGGAGCTGATTCTGCAGGTAGAATACTCACAGCAATGGATCGGAGAAATATTGAATTTTTAGATGTTCTTATAGAAAATGAGCAGAAGGAAGTTATAGCTCATATGGTGGTTCAAAGATATTTACAGGTCAGTCAGATGTGGATTACAGAATAAGTCAAATTTAATATATTTTCTTCTTATTTGATCTCTGAAATTTTGAACGGGATTACATACATACCCACATGTTAGTATTTTACTTCTTTTCCACCTTGTGAGCTGATTCTTTGTATACTAAGAAATTTTTTTTTTAATTAAAAGGTTTTAAAGATAATGAAAAAATAGAAATTAAAGCACAAAAAAGTCACATATTTGTGGAAACTGTTTCAGCTTGTACCTTCATCAGTCACGTAGATTATCTTCAAAATGTTTTAATTTATGAAAGACAGTATATCATTTTATTTTCAAGATTTCTGTGAGAACTTTCTTTGAATATTCAGACATTTTCCCTCTTGTACCAAATTGGGAAAAAAAGTCTTGGACAATTTTGGTTCAATTATCCAAGTTTTGTCCCTGAGGCTGATTTATTAGATTTCATATTTTTCGTTACAGGAACTGTGGCGAGGTAGCTTAAACTGGGCAGCTTGGAGAACAATGTTACTTTTCATTGGTTTCATTATTTGTCCCCCTATTTGGGTTGCATTCACTCTCCCATTGGGACACAAATACAACAAAGTTCCCATTATTAAGTTCATGTCATACTTGACATCACACATCTACCTCATGCTGTTCCTGATGCTGTCTGGAATCACACCTGTTCACAGTGTAGTGCGACCACATCTGTACCCATATTGGTATGAATATGTGTTGCTAGTATGGCTCTCAGGATTGTTATTATTTGAACTCACCAATCCAAGTGACAAAAGTGGACTTGGTTGGATAAAAGTTGCAGTTTTACTTTTTGGGATATTTGGAGTGGCACTGCATCTATTGGGTTTCATGTTTGTGGCAAAAGGCCATTGGGCAACTCTAATGTACCTGAGGAATCAACTGTTTGCCATGTCATTCCTTCTTGCTTGTGTGCAAATCTTGGACTTCTTGTCATTTCACCATTTATTTGGACCATGGGCAATCATCATAGGAAACCTAATGAAAGACTTGGCTAGATTCCTAGCAGTGTTGGCTATTTTTGTATTTGGGTTTTCAATGAATATTGTTGCCCTAAACCAACCGTTTTTAACCGAAGAATTCAAAAAAAAGAATAGAAGCACAGTAGAGAAGAACTACACTGGAATTTTCACTGAAGGTAAATTTTATTTTATTTATTTTTTTATTTTGAAAATTGAGTAACCCCTAGAAAAGTGTGAATTTGAGATATCTTAGATCAGTGGTGAAATGGAAGTTGTTTTTTCTATTGCTGTTTGTGTTTCATAAATCATTTTATATAGAATAGTAGTGGCCATGTACTAAAACAAATGCCTCTATAATGTTATTAATGACAAATTTTATGTGAATTAGTTGAGTAAGTGAGTTAAGTTTTAAGTATGTGAATGGGCATGTAGTCCAAGAATCATATTTAATGTGATGATGTATCAATATCTCAAATTAGATGGGAGTAAAAACCTCTCAGTTGGGGTCGAAGATGAGTATGACTATGATTGGTCAACTGATGCTCCGGCAGAACTCTTCCTAAGAGACAGATTTGGGTTTTTTGGTGATAGTGAGGAGGATCAAACACCAGACTTAAATGGAACAGAAACCATTGAATCATGTATGTTATGGTTGAGATGTGGTTTCTTGAGCACTGTGTGTTCACTTGTGTGCTGGTTTGAAAAAGTAAGCACTAATATGTGTGTGGAATTCTGTAGAGAAATAATTGTTGATGGTTTGAATAGACTTAGAAAACTTATTTTCATCATAGTGAGGTGTGTGGCTTTGTTGCATTTCTGCTTTTAGGTTCGATGATAAAGGTATGTTATTTCTTATAAAAAGAGGATTTAATAATGTTTTTATGACACTGTGTGCCATCTCTTATGTATTTCTGCCTGCCCTATCCTGTTTTAAGTTAATATGGTTACAGTAGTATTCTTTCTTTCCTGAGAAAAAGCATATCTTGCTTCTGTATTCTTCAGAATTGTGCTACATTTATAAGCCATGACCAATTTTTAAGAAAACTATCTTGGAAATTCTTTTGCTCATTTGCTTTAAAGGAATGCTTAGAAAAATAATACTAATATGGTGCTATACGGTATTGGTATAATTGAATCAGACTCATATCTATTGATATTTGTTCTAAATTTTTCAAAACATGTAAACATTTACATTTAACTCTGAATGCATTATCTTATTTCTGCATAGGGCTCTGAAATAAATTGATACACTTCATTACTGAATTGTAAAATAGGTGGTAGTGTATTTTTTTTGTGTGGGGTTCTAGGGTTTGCCAATGTTAAGGTCATTAGAGCCCTAGGGTAATCAAATGAAATGAGGGATGAGAATCATTCTTATAACATTTAAGATAATCATAATAAAGTTAACTTTAATAGATCTGCTATTCCATAGAAAGAAAATTAAAAATAATTTTTTATTTGTAGGCTTAAATTTTCAGGAGCTTAAAATGCAATTTTGAATAGTCACTTGTATATTAATTTATTAGAAAGAGTTATGAAGGAGAATTGTAAGTTTTGGTGTCCCCTATTATGATTCACAACTCAATAATATAACTTAATTTTTGAAACACTGGTTGTTATTCCACAAGTACTGCATGGTGTGTTGAAATAATACTTAATACTATAATAGTGGCATTTTCTCATACTTTTAATTGTATTTATTGCAGTTCGGTTGAGTCCAATAGAGGCTTTTGAGTTGCTGTTCTTTGCTGTGTTTGGAATGACAAATATTGATCAAATAATTAAGAAGAATCCAGCAGGAAACCAACCTGCATGGACAACATATCTTTTCAAGTGCATGTTTATGGTGTACATGTTGGTGTCAGTGGTGGTACTAATTAATCTCTTGATTGCTATGATGAGTGACACCTATCAGCGTATTCAGGCTCAGTCAGACATTGAGTGGAAGTATGGTCTTGCTAAGCTAATTCGCAACATGCACCGTACAACTACAACACCTTCACCATTGAACCTTGTGACTTCATGGTTAATGATGTTGTTGCGCTTCTGTAAGCAGAAAAGTGAGTCTTTCCCTCAAAACATTTTCCTCTCTACAAATCTTTAAATGACATAACCTTTAGGCTAAAAATATAAACTTTAGATATAAAATAGATCACTCAGTAGCTAAAAAGTAAGAACAGAGCTATCTTGGCACAGGTTTGCTTACCCACTGAAAAAATAGTTCTTTCAATTTAAATACCTGTCAACTGCACCAGTAACGTAATAGAAGTATTCTCATAGAGACTGTGCACAATTCTTAAAACTATAAATCTATAATATGTATTTAAACTTGTTTTAGAAATGAAAAAACTAAAAGAAATGCCATAAATCTTAATTTTATGATAAGTACTGGTATTGAATTGCAATAGGTAGCACTAGAAAAGTGATTTTTATTTTTAAATTTTTGTATGACCACTCTTCTCTGATGTATTGAACAGTACAGAGAAGTTAAATGATTGATGTTATTACAAATTTCATTAGTTTCCCTCTTTTGTTCTGCAAATGATACATTCTCCATTGAGAATATTTTAGACTGTTACTGGCACGATTCCTTAAGAAAGTACCAGAGAATTCTAGCAAAAGGTAAAATATCGTTTCCAAATTCTGGGAAGGTAAAAAATATTCTATGGGGGTTGCAGCCTCTTATCTAGAAATACTAGGGTTGATAATTAAGAAAAGCAAAGTAAACTCAAGACAAGTTAGTGCAAAATTGTATTTTTCTTCATCCTTTAATACATCAGTTTTATTTCATGATCTTTTTATTTTCATTATTTCTTTCTAAATTTCAATAGTTTTTGGTATGTTGGAGTTAATGAAATTTCAAGTGAAGTTCCTTTTCTTCTTTGCACCTGTTCAAATAGGAATTGAATTAATGGAATAGAAAGCTCCATTTTACCAAATATATTTTCCTCTAAAGGACATGTCAATAAATAACAGAAATAACTTTATTCCTAATATTCTTTCAAAAATCTAGATCACATCATTAAATTTCAAATGGTTAGATTGATCATAAGTTCTTTGATAGCTTATGAATCAGATCAGAACTATTAAATTTTTCCTTTGAAAGATGAATTTAACTAAATTTATAATCAGATACTGAATTGTTTCTAATTTGAAATGTATTTTTTCATACTACTGTATATAATTTAATTTTTACAGTGGCTCAAAAGAAACGACCAAGTTTAGTCCAAATGATGGGTATGCAAGGTTCTCGGGTTAGTGCAAGGACAAAGATGGGTGCAAAATGGCTGGCTAAAGTAAAGAAAGGACAGGTTGCTCCCAAAGGTGAGGTCAACAGTGTGTGACAGAATTTGTTTCATGGTAATGACATGCAAGAATGGTTTCTTCTGGATGTTTATAAATAAATATTGTCGAAAGAATGATTTGCCTCCAAGCATCATTGGTCTCTGAGAATTATTGCCTCTCTGTATTTTTTTTCTTCCAACCACAATTTGTCTCACTCATTGTACAGTTTATTATTTTATTGCCATGTATTAGCATTAATAAGTAGTTTATTTCACCTTGCCATTAAATAGTGCTCAATAAAATATTCAGCTATTGCAAATGATACATGCAAATAGTAAATTACAATTCTAAACAAATATTTTAATACAGAAGGGACTAGAAAATTCAAAGTGAGGGGTTGGAGAAGGCAAGTATCTTGATTTTCATTGTTCTTTTTTCAGATTCTGTTGCTTTGAGTGTAGTACATCTTAGCCCTCTTGGCTCGCAGTTGAGCTTCAACAATGTTCAACGAATTGAGACAGTCACTGACTGGCCGGCTATTGCCAAAAAGTACAGAATACTTATGGGAGAAATTGAAGAGAAAGTTGGGAGTTCTGCATCTGATGATGATTTAAATACTGGAGATAATCGTGAAAACAACAATAATAATTATGAAGTGTGAATTTGAAATCATACTACTAATTAATTTCAAGAGGAGAAATCCTGATCAGATGTTTCTAAGTACTCTAAAGTACTGACCCTGTGTGCCTTCTACCAGAAGATGATGTTAAAAAATGGAAAGAAAGAAAAAACGAAATATTGTTTGACTGAATATTCTTTTTTCATATCACAAATACTTGCCCTAATTTTTTACTACTGAATGGAAATGTATGTTTAGACTTCCAGATGTGTGTAATAAAAATAACATTTAGGAATTTTTTCATTGACTCTTTTGCTGTGGAAGTTCTTTAGGAAATTGTAAATGTAATCTTTTTGATGTTTGTTGTGAAGTAACTTTCTTATGAACACCACTTTCATTTCATTTCTGATGGTTTCACGTAATTGTGTAATTTTTTAAGGTATGTGATAGCTCTCATAAAACTAGTCATTAATGTATAGATTATTCTCTTCCATTTCTTTCTTTATCTTGAAATGAATACTACTTTAACATCTTAAATAGGAAAGTGCTAATAATCAGCATGTTAATAAGATGTACAAATAATCATTGATTGTTAATAAGTCAGAGAAGGAACAAAGTATTTTCATGAGATCACAAAAGATAGTATTTGAGATCTGGAAGAAGTACTATTTAACACTGACATGCGCATAAGGAATTGATAAATTGTGATAGAAATGATTTGTAGGTTATAATGTCATTTACTTATTAGGAATTTCTAATATATTGATAATGTATTTAAAATATTGAAAATATGGAGGTGATCTTTCAAGATCTTTTAATAATTTTTACCTCCAAATCCTATTCAAATTTTGACAGTTTTCAAGAGAGAAAAAGGGACGTATGATTATTTTATGTATGTATTCAAGGGTTTCCACTCAAGTGATTTTCCTTTCATGAAAATTTTATGTTTTTAATTTAGTGAACAAGGCAGCAGTTCTCTAGTTTCCCATCATCAATACAGTACTTCCAATATGCAGCTTACATAAAGGTCCATTGATACTTGATATTTTCTGCTCTCTTTTACTATATACATTTTTGAAGATGTTCTTATTAATAGAAGGAATAAAATGATATTCAGTATGGTCTGTAACTTTGATCATACAGATGTTTGCCTACAATATCAAAATATTTCATCTTTGAGAAATGAGCTTCACATTCTCATATATATGAAAATTATAACTTTTCTATGTGTAATTGTTAATAGCTTTGGTATGATAGGTTGTGCAGGAAGATAGTAACATAAGTGGACTATAAGATCCTTCTATGAAAATGAATTCTATTATTCCAGTGCCTTCTGTAACATCTTCACTTCTTTGAGATACATACATTTAAGTTAATAGTATATGTTCAACATGTGTCTCTATAAAATCCATAAACAAAAATTTAAAAAGAAAAAATGAAACTGAAATTGTTTTATTTGTGTGAAAATCTTCGACTATTTTTTGTCGCGTGATCGATGTTAAACAAAAAATTTAATTTTAAAAAATGTAATAAATGTTTTAAAAAGGATAAAAGGATCTATTGCTAACTTTGTTATAATTCAATTTATTTATATCTTGTTTCTCTATCTTGTCTCTCTGATACATTTTTGAAAATAACATATATCAAATGAACTGGATATATTACATTCATGGAAATATTGAAAATTTTTCATTTTTAATCAACTAGTTAAATTTCTGTGAGGAAATTACAACATTTTTTAAATATTATTAATAATTTCAGAAATAAGAAAAATTATCCATTTCTTTTGAAATTTTTTAGTATTTCCCTGACTTAACAAAAATGAACTTTAAAAAAATTGTCCTGTGATGACTTATTCTGTCAACTGAATTTAAGAAATATATCTTGTTTTTCTACTGTTTAAACAGAAATCTACATCCTAAACATATACTAATGTAAAATTTTGTGATATATTTTTAGTACTTGGTTACAAATATAAAGAATAAAATACATATTGAAACTCTATTAAGATTGGGTATTTTAAATGAATGATAATATATATTGTAACAATAAAATATTGTGCAATTGTGGATTCTTTAATATATGGTCTTTCTTTAAATTTAATTTCCCTACTCCAAGGAACTGCTCCCCATATCTATGCTCTTCCCACCTTGCTTGTAACCATGCTAACCTAAAATTTCATCCATTCTTCCCTGCTATGATAATGAAATGACATGAAGTGTAACTGAAGATTCTCAAGTGGTCAAAATAAAGATCAATACAGAGGAAAGAGAGAAAAATACATAATTCCTTCTTCTGTAGCTTGGGTATTTTCTGTGCTTTTTTGTTTCATTTTATTGTATATATTTTAGTATTTTAGTGTATTCAAATTTTTCTCCATTTATTTTACCTTTCAAATTATTTAATGTAATTTTTGTTGAGAAAAGAAGCTGCTCTTTATCCGCCACCTATTTTTATCTTGTGCTTTTATATCTTTACATTTTTGCTATTTCTTGCTAATTGTACAGTATTACATTAATTTCTGCCCCAATGCGAGAAACAATTATCAACTATTTGTAAAGTTCTAGCATGTTTCTGTTATATTGTGTGGAAGTGGTTCCGGTGTTGATCGGTTCGCTGTGCGGGTGGACTCCAGCGAGTGACGCCACAATACAGAAAGTAAGTGATAATCGTCGTCGCAAGACTCTCGCAGAAAAGATGGTCCTCGATGCGCTGAACGCTTCCCAACAAGAAGAATCTTCCCATAGAAGAACTAAAAAATTTATGCAAAGGAGAAATTCGTCCCATTATGAGTCATGGATGAAGCATCTGGATCGGTACATTTACGAATATGTCAACAGTACGAATGTTACATTCAGCCCAGCGCGTAGGTCTCTTGCGATTGTCAGGATGTTATAAATCAACAGCTACGGAAAGCATAGAGATACTATTAGGAATAACACATGTCAGCTATTGTTGACATATATTTACACAAGTTGCGTCTGCGATACTTTCTAAAGAGAGATGGGCAAGTGAGGATTGATCAGATACTTATCCGGAAAGAACAGAAGGGTGCGATAAAATTGAAAACGCGGGAACTTATGAAAGCATGGCAGATTTGCTGGAACAAGATCCTAAAAGGACGTTCGGTTTACACCTTCAAAAGGATGTGCAATTTGCAAATAAGTATAGGAAATAGTTTAGGCCCGGACGAGAGGTACTAGAAATACTAACCGGGCATGGGAATTTTAAGGAGTACCTACATAAGATTAAGAGAACAGAAGATAAAACATATGTGTTTGGGTTGGGTGACGAGAAAAGAGAACATATATTATGGGCGTGTGAGTTGTATAACCAGGAAAGATGAGATTTAATAATGGGGATGCAGAGTAGGAGTAAGGGAAATCCAGAGTATCCCTGACTTGATTAGCTCAGAAACAAAATATAAGATCTTTGAAGAGAGTCGGAGGATGTGTATGGTGCGAGATGTGGAAAGCAACTGTCGTGAGTGGCACATAGCATTAGTAACTACGTCAGGCTAGCGCGTCTAAGCGGAGAAGTGGGTCAGGCGGTCGCATGACGTAGCTACCAGTTCATATAAATATAGGGCCCGAAGAAGGTCCGTTCTCATTCGATCTCATTAGAAGCTCATTAGAATCTCGTCAGGCTCGACCATCTCAACAGTCTTCACGCCGCGGCCCGGCCTGAATACGCTGCACCATCGGCTATCCATTCTACTCACCGCCATGGCTTTGCACCGTCTGACCACTCGAATCTCCGCTGAACCGCCTAGGTCTACCTCGACGTGAGTATTAAACACCTGTTCTCACACTTGGAGTTTCTCTCAACGAACCACCACTTCCCTTCCTTCACTTCTTTCCCCCAAACTGTGTCCGGCAGCCCCCCAGGCCGCCAGCCGCTCGACGACGCTGGGGAGGAGGTCGCGACACAACGGAGGGGACTTACGAAGACAGATTACACCCACTTCCTCACGGAGAGGAAGGGGACGAGCATGCCTCACTGTGGCACGGCTATCTCAAAAATTAAAAAAATTAAACATTACGATTCATACAGTAACTGTACAAGATAGCAATGCATATCCCCTAGTAAATTGAGAAAAAAGTTTTGGGTTGAAAATTATTTATAAATTATGCTCAAATAAAATATTAACTATAGCTATAAACGACTTTTTCTACCCTGTTTCTATAAATCTAATGTAGTTCAATTTACTTGGGATTATTGTCAAACACATTACCTATGTACAAGAAAAAAATCTTTAGTTCTAGCTTTAGTAGTTTTTCCAAAAATAGTACCTAAATAAATAAAAAATTAGCATTAGCGGCGTAGGGCAAATGGTTGTCTACTGTTTCGAAAAACAAACAAGATAACGTTTTCGAGCAGGTGGCGAGATAACAAAACGTATGCAACGAACAGTCACCTCTTGTTTACCGGTACCTCTTCGCTCCAGCGCAGTGGCCTCCAAATGAGATTCGCGCTTAAAAGATAATACTGCCCCACAAAATTGGCGGTACAGTAAATTCATCGCTCCATAACTTCTATGTTTTTCAATGAATCAGAGTGAAATTTGGGCTGAGGAAGCTTCTATGTTATCAAGACACTCCCTTATTGGGAGCTGTCTGTGCCACACCTATCGCGCTGGGACACCCTTAAAGTGAAGAGAAATGCAATTTTCGAGAAAATCGAACAAAAATATCACACTTCAAAATGTCGGGGAAAGTTAGTCTCACGTATACAGACTCGAGTAGCTGAGATTAAAAAATCACCCACATCTGATGACCCACCCTCTTCCCCTCCACTCCCTCTGAAAACGGTGTATTTCAGATGTTTCAAAACTACTCAGGATTGAGTGTGCTTGCCCAAGGAACATGGAAACCATTTGCGAGCCACCCCCTTCAACTTTTAACCCCTTTTGGAAAATTGGGATTTTCTCTCGTTTAAATCGATTGATTCTTGATGAAATTCATTGCATTTAGTGTCATTAGGCATAAGCAGTACATTTGTATGAAAAATTTAAATCTCATCATCTAACCACCCCCAATGACGGGGTGTTCACCCTATCCCCCTTAACACATTCCTGAGTTACCGCGATAAAATGTTTTACGTGAATAAAATAGGGAATCGCTAGGTGTATTAACACACAAAAGTTCAAGTTAGTCGCTCCACTAATTTTCCGACTTGAAAAAAAAATGGGGAAAAGTGCCATCTTGCACCCTTAAGTTCAAATATGTTTTCCTGTTGAACGGATAGTGATAGCATTCCGACTTTGACCCTATAAGAAGCACATGGCCATGTTCATGTCTGGAGACCTCGAGGTAACACCTTGTAGATTTACAAGGCCCCAGAAACGTTTCGCCTTGAAGCAATATGATCGATACCGGGGTCGCACCCAGGATTTATTTATGCACCCAGGGCCCCGTGGGTGCGCCCCTGACCGACGCACGTTCTATAAATTCCTAGTACTATTATTTATTTATTTATCTATTTACTTGAGGCTAATTTCCCTTGACGAATAAGTTGAAAAGATCATAAATATATTTAACATACTGAATTAGTTTGTCTGTAACTAATAATACGTATAAATCTTAACCTTCATACTATTATTGCTATTAACTGTTCGCATACAATTATAGTATGTCAAGGAAACGACAATTACTGGTATTCTCATTTTTTAGTATTTTTCTATACATAAAATATATATTTTAATTTACTTAAGTAGTCAGACAGTCAAATACAACAATTTCTAAATTTTAAGACATATTAAGGTCACTTTAATCCTGAAGACATTAAAGGGACACCACATTCCACTGTGAAGGTAGACAGACAATTAAAACTCCATTGAAATCCCTAAATCTTGGGAGTCTTTGGGAACCTCACATTAGTATATGTCCCCAGCCCCCACCTAACGCGAATCAAAAAAAAGTATGATAAAGGCATTTTGTACAGATTTTGTACAAGCAAACGTGAATTATGTACAAGTCGCGGTCATTAGTTATTAACTATCGAAAAGGGGGGCTGGGAAAATATTTCGACAGCCCCCAACAGGAATTCAAAAACTGAACACTGCTATCGTATTCTTTGAATTTTGTACAAATTTGTACAACAAATGAAAATGTTATTAAACAATTGTTTATAACAAGTAATGTTTATAAAATTGTTTATAAAATAATAGTTTTGTTTACTATTTGAATGAATAGATATATTATTTACCGTTGCCGAGAAAAAGTGGATACTCCAGCTTGAGTCTGAAGGTGGAAAATCCACATTAATATCTTTTGAACATATAGAGGTACCGAGTTTTGTTTGTGGAATAATTTGTTGCTAAAATGTAACTGATATTTTTAATTTCAGCTAGACATCTACAAAACTAGTGTTTTAACACGGTATTTGGATATTATCACAGACTGTATGTTTATTCATTAACCACGACATGAAAAACTAAATTAAGTTATAAGAATTCTTTAGTAATTCAGAATCTGCAATGCAAAATTCTACAATTTATTATTCAAGAAACTATCCCCATAATTTTTACATCTTAAAATCTTTGTATTTACTTTTATTTTCCAACGTCTTCAACGATGCTGAACGGAAGGTAGAATGAAAAATATTGTTGGTGGTCTCTTCTGCTTCCTTGTGACCTGTACTAAATCTTAGTTCTTTTGCATTTCTTTTCATCTCTTTTCTAATACGTGTCAATTTTTTTATTATTATGCTATCGCGCTTCAGAGTTTACTACAGCTAATCTTACTGTATAATAAAACCGTTCAATTTTTGAAACTGTGAGTGGGGAGAGGGGCTGGTGATCTTTTCCTCAATATTTTTATTAACAATAGGTAAACAACATTTTCATTTGTTGTTCAAAATTGTTCAAAATTTAAAGAATACGATAGGAGTGTTCAATTTTTGAATTCGTGTTGGGGGGGTCTGTCGAAATATTTCCCTAGCCCCCTTTTCGATAGTTAATAATTACTGACTGCGACTTGTACAAAATTCAAGTTTGGTTGTATAAAATTATACAAAATCTGTACAAAATTCCTTTATGATACTTTTTTTGATTTGCGTTGGCGGGGGGGGGGGATGGGGACATGGACATCATTAGTATAAACGAATATATTACCGAGTATTTATGGAGGAAACTGGTATAGTCCTCAATTAATTTTTTTTAAAATAATTATTAATTAAAAGTAATCATCAAGTTCCACCAAGAGAAACAAGTCAAATTATTACTTTTGTATAAGCTGAATTTGAAATAAAATTGACATTTTACTATATGTTGTTAATATTTTCAGTGTTTACTAAAAGAAAAGTGTTATTTTGCTACTTTTTTAATATTATGTACTATTTTTAATTTTAAAAGGCTAAAGAAAATATTTCATAAACAAATTCATTTTTTATTTGTTTTATTTTCATGAAAAGGCTTAAATAAGGACTCTGCCACTTCAATATTGATTGACGATTATTAATCTATTTAATTGAATCTATTGTTCCTGTGCATTAAAATATCTTTTGATGCATATCATACGTTCGTTTTCATGTAGTTACTGCAACGCACTAAAACCAACATAATTTCCAGGGCAATATTTCTTGCTGTTAACTTTTGATTCAATATTGTCTCCACCTACATCATTCAATGTTCCAAACAGGGCACACGAACAGTGTGTGTTCGGCGTCATTTTTCTCACGATCACAATGATTGCAGTAAGATTTCTCCGCTTTGCCCAACTGG
This sequence comes from Laupala kohalensis, assembly GCA_002313205.1. Classification (NCBI taxonomy): domain Eukaryota; kingdom Metazoa; phylum Arthropoda; class Insecta; order Orthoptera; family Trigonidiidae; genus Laupala; species Laupala kohalensis. The sequence continues at coordinate 740,331 of NNCF01127655.1, forward strand.
AATAAATAGAGCTTGAAGCATCCACGTCCTGTGAACGCTAGGGTGAGGTAATATCCCATTGGACCGTGACTTCGGTCCGTCCATTTCTTAATGTCAGCAATCAAAGTGTGGTTTCATCTCCCTGCCGTCTCCTGATACCAACATTCCTGCCAACGTTGAAGCAAGTCGTCACGAGCTCTTATTTATTTATCTTTATTTTTTCTTCTCACACGAGATATCGATTGTGCATCTTTGAGACTCCTGCAAACAATAGTTCCTCACTTGTACAAAGAGGTCCATGATAGGTACTTCAGCCAACATAAAGCAAGCATACTCTGACTCCTTTCTGTAGACCGATATTATTCTGAGAACTCCTCGTCTTTGATATGAATTCAGCTTCCTTCTTGGAATGTCCCTGTTCATTGAACTTGCCCAGATCGGTGCCACATAAAGCATTTTGCTTGTCAAACATTATTCAGAACTTTCTTTCCATTTCCGGAGGGCCACAAAGATTGAGCATAAATCCGGTTAGTCCTAGTAAACTAGAAACCGCATTATTTACAGTTTTCTGAATGTGCACGTCTAATCTTAGATTTGTATCAAGTTGTGCGCCGAGGTGTATCAGTGACAAGCACCACTGACCCTTCTTTCCTTCCAGAACAAAAGCCGGTGTGTGTGGGGGGGAGAAATTCCTTTTGTCAGTGACAAGAATGGCTTGTGTCCAGTTTGGCGATCATATCAGAGATCATATCGTCTCGTGCAACATTGTGTCTTGACCCCCACTCAGAAAAGTTAGAATTTAAGTCCCATGCTACCAGTTCCACCTTTCTTGAATTTCGTAGGCTTGATTCGAGATCCTCTAGGTGTTTGATGAACTCGTCGTCTTCGATATTGGGGGGGGGCAGAAGCTGCTATATCCTTCGGCTTGTTCATGAATTTTGTCAATCGGTATGTTTTCATGGCTGACAGCAATGACAGTATTTGTATCTCGTTCTTGAAGCCACGTCATACCCTCAGGCTTATAATATTGCTCACTGATAAGAGTGATGTCATTTCTTTCCCTTAGTTCTTAGACCTTGTAAGATCTTGGGCTTCTACGCCTCTTCCTAGTATAAAATGAGGGAAGCAGATCATTTTGATTTTTTTCCATTTCCTCTAAAAATAAAGCACATTTCCGACTCTCAAGTATATGTACCGCGGCAGATACATGTAGCCGGGGCAGATAGACATAGCTTCCAGAATATTGAAGACCTTTGGAGTGTGAATGATAGTATGAAGCCAGCGAGACATCTTTTCCGGAATTGTTGATAAAATAGATCTTATTCTGTTAAGGTCCTCAGCTATCAAATACTCATCTTTCCCCATCTACCTATTAATTCTATATTTTTGTATTTTATAATTTTATATTCTTGATGGTTAATAAAATTATCGTCAGTCATGACTATTTCTCCTCGGGCGCACGTGGTGGAGACTAGCCCATGGAGATGCAGAAACCGATATTCCACTACCGCTCGAGAACTTGTCAGCACTCCGAAGCGTGGGAACAGAGCAAAATCAGCAATGCGTCCCAGTGGCGTGATTCTCAGCCACACCAATGCAATCAGGTGACGATGTCGTCATTTCAATAAACTTAATTTAATTGCCCCCCCCCCCATGACGTCCATCNAACGTATAGGCTGTGCAAGGGAGAGCTTGCACTCCGGAGCATGTGTTGGCTACATGCTCCGTAAATTAGTAATTCATTATACTGTACATTCTTGTTAGGTAGAGTGTGCCATGAGGCGCACTCCGGAGGGCATGTGACGACATGCGCTTCGTAAACTTCTTATTTTTACTATTGTATTTTTCTACTAAGTATCCTTCCGATGCTGGATCAATGCATTTATGATTCATTTATATTGCTCGGCGAATTGCTAAGTATTGCTCAGACGCTTCTGGTTACCATGTTCTTAATCGTATCATTTGTAATGTAAATAGATTAAATAATGGTTAAGTTGGTTGCTTTCTTTCAATAACATGAAGGATCCTGACCCAAGTTTCACATCCCAGTCGATTCCCCTCTCATAATTGTAGATGAAACGCTACAGGCCAAGCGTTTGAGACGCCGAAAGGTAATTTAGGACCCCCAGGGGGGTTGCACGTATCAGTTTTGGGTGAATAGCGCCGAGTAATTATTGGTTGATAACCCCGGATCGTATCAATCCATTTGCAATTAGACTTAAGTTGCAGTCGCACCCTGTGAGGTGTCACCAACTATTTCTGAGTGACTGACATTGCCCCGAAGAAGATAACCGCAGTATGGCCGAAATGATATTAGGTGATTTGCCTATTGAGACGCTATTTGTCCCGGACAACCAAAAATATATTGACTTCAACCGCGGAAACTTACATTTGCACAATGTAAAGATGATTTTGAGTATACTCCATTCATTCTGAGAAATCATCGCTTCCACCAAAATTAATATACTAAATATCATAAAAAACACCTAAAACGTGTGCCTTAAGCTGCACAGCGATCAAAGTCCATATTCGCAGAAGCACCGAAAGTGAAATCGAAACCAAAAGGGTCACCTGTAACCAAAGCGATGTCTGTTCCACTTTTACAAAGGTGATGTAAAACAAATTGCATATATCCAAAGCCATCTTTGGACATAAATATTGCTATATTAAAAACAGTGCCATCAACATGTACACGGAATGGCCACAGAGAATGACAGATGTACCAGGGATATGCGCGAAAAAAAATTCGCTTAATTACAAGTATTGGGTAGGAATCATACATTTTATTGCCGAGGAACTTTCTGTTTACCGTATTTCCGACGGTCTCTCACCTCCATGTTATAACTTTTGACTGCACTAGCAATGTTTTACTCCAAAACAAATTTTCACTGCCAAGTTTTTAATACATTTAACCATTAAAAGTTTCCTTTTTGCTCTGAAAGTGGTTTTATTTACAATAATTAGCATTCAACAAAGGACACGTTATTTTTATTATGTTAACATTTATCAGATATTTTTATTTATGAGCATGAACAAGTGAAGTTGAGGCTGTCCCCTTGCGGCCAAGGGTAAGAGGCTACATTCGCTGTCCATCGCTGCTGTCAATCAATTACTTTCGGTCCAGCGATAGACCTAGTTCCATGAAAGAAAATGTATTAATTGTAATTTTAAACATACTATGTAGTTTTCTTGGATATTATTTTAATTTTTAAAAACTGCACCAAACTTGTCTCATTTTAATCGGACCACTATTGTGGAAATAATGAATGGTTGACTTAAACTATAAAAATAATTAACGTTTGATATGAGGTCCACTCCCGCGAACCTATTCAAATTTTTTATCATTTAAATCTGATCATTCTGAGTTGGTATAATATATTGCTGAAAACCAAATGGGAAAGTTTCGTAAGGTCGTGAGATGCATTTGCGATTTAAAACAAAATTATTCATTAAGATTTTATTATTGCAATTTTAAAACACACTTTAAAGTCAGCTTTAATGTATGATCTTTTTCTTTTCACCCAACAAAAATATGGATAGTTTTATGGATAGTCCACGACTTAACAGGACATATTTTCAACATGTATTTAATAAATTGTAGATTTCGTTGTTTTGAAGGATACATGTAATTAAAAATACTGGATTTCTGAAAAACGAGAACAAACGAGATAATTGAAACAGACCTTCCACCTTGGGTTTCTTAGTAATATGTCTGTTAAAAGAGACGTAAAAAGAAGGACAAATTTAAAGCATGGATGGAACCGGCAGACTATTATTATAATTATTTAAATGAACCTGTTTTCACTTGTTAAATAAAACATAATGCGGGTATATCAATAAGGCATTATGTATGGCTTATAGTTCTGTCTAAAAATCTCCGTGCTGTAGATTATGTACCTAGCACAGGGGTCGGCAACCTTTTGAGACGGAAGAGCCAAAAGTTACAATTTACAAAATTTCCCAGTTTTTAAAGAGCCACTAACATTTTTGTTTCAATATTATGGTATTTGATTAGGATTAGGTATATAAATTTGATTTTTGATTTAAAATAGCTTTAAATATGGAATAATATTTATTCATATAAAAACATACAAACGTTTCGCACAAAACATATTAAAGTATTTTAGCTAGCTCTGCTAGAATAATAAAATTAGTAATCAAATAATATAACTATAATTATTGAATAATAGATAGTTACAATAGTTACATCAATGTTACAATAGTTACATTGGCCTTGCATGCCTTTTGAAAGTTTGGTTAAATCTGGCTCATAACTTGTTGTTTTCAGTTTCAAGCCTCTAGAATTTCATTTATTAGTTGGCTTCTTACTTTACTTTTTATTATATTCATGCAAGAGAACGCTTGCTCCCCCGAATATGTTGACCCGAAGATCGTCAGCACTCCAAATGCCAACTTCTTCACCTCACTGTAGCATTCTGGAAGACTATTCCATGCGTCAAATATGCCTCAACTCGCGGCATTTCTTTTAGAGCTCTCCACTTGTGCAGCGTGACGTGCATGCTTTCCTGGACTTCTAACTTGCTCTTGAGTTCTGTGAACTTGCCACTCCACAAGTGTTTGGTTTTCAAATCTAGCAATTGCATTTGAAGCGAACCAGCATGTTGATCTCATTTGTATTTGTGTTGATAGGATTTACTATGAACGCCAAAGTACTTGCGTTTGTTTTGAATTGCTCAAATCTCTCAGCGAATCCATCCTTCATTTTGTTTATAGCCATGCTAATGTAATTCGTGTCAATAGTTGCATTGGTTTCATCGCGATATTGCTTCAGATTTTTGAAATGAAGTAATTTACCGCTCTCCATGTCTTCGACAAAAAGAAGTAATTTATTTTCGAAACAAACCACTTCTTCAAGCAAGGCATAGGCTGAGTTTCCCTTTCCTTGCAGTTTTACATTTAGCTCATTTAGTTTCTTTGTGATATCCACCATGAAGTTGAATTTCTGCAGCCATTTGTCTTCTTTCAATTCGGGATGGACAATGTCTTTTTCATTGAATAATGTTTTTATTTCACTCAAGCAAGAAGCAAAACGTTTCAATACGTTACCCCTGGTAAGCTATCGCACTTTATTGTGCAGAAGTAGGTCAGAATACTGGCTTTCTCTTTCTTCAAGAAATTCCTTAAACTGGCGATGGTAGAGTGCTTTTGCCAAAATGCTATTAATGATCTTAATTACCAAGTTCATGACCTCAACTATTTCGGCCGGAAATATTTGGGCACAAAGCGCCTCTTGATGAATTATGCAGTGAAACGTTAAAATTTCATGGTTTATTTTTTGCCGAAGAATCGTTGTTACACCTTTATGTATTCCTGTCATACTTCTGGGTCGATCAGTTGCTCTGGAAACGATTTCCTTTCAACTTGCTTCTAAATCGTCTTCTTCTTGAAACAACGAGAAATTGTTGTTTCTCGCAAGCGATTAAATTAACACACACGCTCCGAGGAAGACTGACTGAAGACTGAACACTACCGTTCGCACTCGACGGTGGAAGTACAACATCAGCTAAGTTCTTCTTTCCTCCGCAGCGCTAGTGTTTTTAGCGATTGTTACGTGTTTCTGTCATCATATTCAGTACACGAGGCCACGGGCTGGCCACACTACGGCTGAGGGGCTGGGCCTGGTGCCCAAGCGGCTGTCAGCTGTCCGCCTACTCTCTACTCCACCTATTCTCACTGTTCTCTGTTGAGTGTTTTTATACTGTTTGCAGTATCTTTCTTGCAGTATAATATTATTTTATGAATTTTGAAAATAAAATAATATAATTATTAATATTTGCGCATAGAACTGGAGAGCCGCATCTTGACATCAAAAGAGACGCATGCAGCTCGCGAGCCATAGGTTGCCGACCCCTGACCTAGCATCACATATTTCTGCATCTCTTTGTAGGTACTGGGATGCAGTCCCAACAGCCTTAAACCTTCATGGAGTTTCTTGGGGATGACTCCAGTAGTAGAGATAATAAGCGGATTAACGGTGACTTTTCTTGATTCCACATCTCTCGTATCTCTGCGGTCAGACTTAAATATTTGGTTACCTACTCATCATGTTTCTTGGACATGTTGTTGCTTGGGATTGAAATGTCAATTATAAAGGTTTCTTTACTCCTTTTCTTTATTACTATTATGTCTGGCTTGTTGAACGGAAAGGTCCGATCCGTTATTACTTCTCTATCCCAGGACATCTTGATTTCTTCACATCAATTACTGTTTCAGGTTTGTACATGTAAACTAGAATCACTTCATTGAGTGCATTGTGAGCAACCGCGAGTTTTTGATGTACAGTAGCAGCCACTATATTGTGTCTCTCCAAATAGTCTTTCGGGGCCAACGCTGAGCAACCGGTTATTATGTGGTGAATGGTTTCATTGGCGGAGTTACACTTTCTGCACTAATCCGATGGAATTTCCTCGCCTATGATGTATTTTCTGTAGTTTAATGTCAGAAACGCTTGATCCTGAATTGCTAGCATCATCCCCTCTGTCTCAACAAAGACACTGCCATTTGCGAGCCAAGCATTTGAAGCTTCATTATCTACTTCTGGTTAATTTAGTTGGTAAAAATGTTTTCCATGGATGACTTTACTACTCTAACTTTCCAATAATTGGGTCTCATTTAGGTCTACAACGCTCGGGAACGCATCTCATGATGCGAAGTTAAGTGGCGTAAAATTTCGACTTGATTCCACCACTTTTCTATGCAGATAACTTTCATTTACCTTGGTAAAGAAATAATCACGAAGTTTTACTACAGTGTTCTTGCACAGTTATTGTACATCAAGAATTCTTCCACCTTTTTTCTTGGTAGGTAGAATCTCTCTTTAGCAGATTTTGGATGTCATGAATTTTGTTTTGAGAATGTAACTCTGGTTGATCGAGCTATATCTTGCAGATCTGTATCGCTCCACTTGATTACTCGGAATGAATAGGTAATCGCTGGCATTGCATAGATGTTTACAGCTCTGCACAAGTTGACACCATTTAAACCTGACCTCAGCAATTTATTTACTCGTCTCTTACAGATGTTCCTAAGACAGTTCTTTTTTTCTGTGTGTTCAAGTTCTCTAGCTTGGGCGAATCAGAGTTATTTATATTCTTCACCTATTTCCATTGATTGGATTACTCCAGCATCTTGTGTGGTGAAACCTTCACCTTGTGTAACTTTACCTTTTCTTAAAGTGACCATTTAAAATTTTTCCATAACCTTCAGAAGATATCTTATTCCATATTCCGTCGAACTATACAGTTTAGTGTCATCCATGTAGAGAAGGTGACTCAGAACGAAATTAGTGTCCCTTGCAGTGAACTCGAATCCATGTCCAGACGCTCGGATTAATAATAATAATAAGAATAATAATAATAAATTTATTGTCAAAAACAGTACAAACTGCGTATGACCACGTGGAGGACAATAAACTAATTTACTCTCCGGAAGCAAGCAAGGGACCATCCCATCATTTCCGATCAAGGGCTCTAAGGCAGAGGCGGATTCAAAAATTTCAGCAAAAGTTCCTAGATAAGATAAACGTTAGCTGCGAGTTATAATACATATATAATGTCAATATGTTTGTAATTTAACGCAAATATGTTTGTAAATTTACAAGTACAAGTTATTATCGAACTATAGATTATTCTGAGTATAGTGTTTAAAAATCATAAGAGTTGAAAAAACACTAAATTCACGATTTATTGTTACAATAAACACGCCCCTAGACAAAGCCTAGAGAACCTGTATAAGAAATCCGC
>NNCF01127655.1:748256-764875 GCA_002313205.1 Laupala kohalensis
TGTAGAAGCACTGGTGCAGGAGGTAGTTTTTAACCGCGGATTTGAAAATATTCAATTTCATAATATATTTTATATTCTTGGTTAGGAAATTATATAGAACGATTCCCGAATGATGCGGTCCTTTTTGGCAAAGAGTGGTTGACACTCTAGGGCGATGAATATTACTACTATTGCGAGTATAGTGTTCGTGAACGAGACTGTTTCGTATAAAGAAAGGGTGGCACTTCAGTAATTCGGTCTTAACAAACACGACCGTTTCATAAATATAAATGCAGGGAAGTGTTAAGATATTTAATTCCTTGAATAAAGGTTTACAAGAGTTTCGGGGGTGAGATTTACAAATTATCCGAACTATCCTCTTCTGAATTCTGAAAGTTTGAATACTCTGACCGGAATTACCCCAGAAGGTAATGCCGTAACGTAAATGGGAGTAAACGTTTGCAAAATATACGCAACGGGAAATACGTGGACTAACTGCGTTAACTAAGATTCGGAATGCGTAACACAATTTGCTTAATTGGGAATTAAGATTGTCAATGTGACAATTCCATTTGAGGTTGTCTTGAATATGGAGACCTAAGAATTTTGTATTTGTAACAGTTTTTAATTGTGTTCCGTTTAAAGAAAGAGAAACCTGGGGTAAAGATTTTGTGATACTATTGTGAAATGACATAGACACTGTTTTGTCAGTGTTTACAATGAGACGATTTGCATGGAACCAAGTCGAAAGGTTAGACAAAACGTTTTGAGCGTTGGCGTGTTTACATAGTAAATTAGTGACATCAGCAAAAAGAATCATTTTGCAATCTGATGTGGATGATGACATGTCGTTCACATACAATAAAAAGAGTATAGGGCCGAGAATTGATCCTTGGGGTACTCCGCAAGTAAGTGGCTTTGTTTCTGAAAGACAACGCTCAAGTATTTTATTTTTAGTATAGGATATTTCTACTTGTTGATATCTATCTTTTAAATAAGAAGTTAGCCATTGATGTGGAAGTCCACGAATGCCTAAAGAATGCAATTTGGTAAGGAGAATTCCGTGATCGATGACATCGAATGCTTTGGATAAGTCAAGAAAAACACCCTGAGGATTTTCTCCACTGTCTAGAGATGTGGTAACATCGTTTAAGAAGGAAAATATGGCGCTTGTAGTGGAAAAGGATTTCCTAAAACCGTGTTGATCGTCAGAGAGAATGTTATATTTTGATAAAAAATCTAGAAGACGCTTATAGAACAATTTTTCTAGGATTTTTGAGAAAGTGGGTAGTAGAGATATTGGTCGGTAATTTCCAATATTAAGTTTGTTTCCTTTCTTGTGTAAAGGTTTCACTTTAGCTCTCTTAAATATGTTGGGAAACACCCCTTCCGATAAAGAACTATTAAAAATATTTATGAGTGGATTTAATATAGCGTGGGACGAAAATTTAACAATTGTTATAATGAATTTATGGCCATACATAACCAAAGGGCACTCAGACTATCTCCTTGGAAGATTCCTCTTTCTATTTTTACTTCTCGCTCTATTGGTCTGACACCTATTTGAAGTCTAGTTTTCCAGGATTTCATCACTCCTTCCAAAAATTAAATGTCTTCTCATCTATCCTGTTTATTTTCAACACCTACAGTAGCCGATACAATGAAGTGATACCGAATCGAAAGTTTTGTTGTTGTGTGTATTGCACGTATACATGTTTCGCTGTCTCTTCCACGCCTGTCAAACCACAACAGAGTCGATCAACAGCTCTTCCTTACACTCATGAGCACCTCGCCTACATCCTTTTTGCTCTTCTGCCATGTTATTCTCATAGAGATGCTTTTCAATTCTACTGGCGATTATACTTGTCACGATTTTACAGAGTTGATAAGCATGTGATATGACCTACAATTAGATGGTTCATCAAGGTTGTCTTTCTTCGGCAGCAGGTGAGTGTTTCCAGTTTTAACGAAGGAAGGGTCCTCTCAGGATTCATCATATAGTATGTGAACAGACGTGCTATATGTTGAGGGATGGGTATAAATTTCTTCAGCCAGTGGTTCTGAATTCCATCTGGACTTTGTATCTTCCAACTGTGAGTTCGCATAATTGCTTGCATGATCTCATCAGTTGACGCTTCGTGGAACTCCATGGCTTGAACTTGATTCTATCTTTCGTATTCTCTCTGCAACCAAAGTGCATGAACATTGTGACACCCATCATTCTTCCAAATATTGCTCCAGTACTGGCGAACTTTTTTGTCTTCTAAGGAAGGTTCTTTTCCTGCTTGATCTTGTTCATCCTCAATTATTCGAAAGAAACACCCTTGATTTTCATTGAACATTCTATTGACTTCTCTTCTCCTGTAACTTTTGCGATGACGCTGTGGTCGCTTCGAATATGCAGACGATTTATTATTATTATTATTGGACTTATTGTTACTAACCAACTAGTAAACATAAGGAACAGTATAGGAAAGGAGTTGTAGCGTCTTGCAGCTTTATGAATAAATGAATGAAATAATGTTCTTTGTGGAAAACATCTTGACAATAACAATGGTTCACATTTATTAACATATATTATATTTACAAATACAGAGTTATAACATAAATAATCATTGAAGACTATCCATTGTGGGTGGATAGTGAGCTCTGTGAATACATTATCAACAGAGAACAATAAATACTAATGTAGAGCTCATCAAATAGAGATACCATTAATATTTATATTTAAAACAGAATTACTTGATTATACGTGGCAAAGTTGAAGTGCGACAAAGGTCGACACGAGGGAAGTTAAACCGTTCCACGAGTTTTCATGGAATCACCCCCCGGGCATTAACTAATCATTATATAAACGAATACCTGCTTGTAACACTAGTGAGTCATAAAATGGCTCTAGAAGTGCAGGATTTATCAACATTTTTAACCCTCCGAAGAGGTGATAAGAATGTTACATATAAATGTCGGTACCCTCGACACAGGAGGAAGTACCTATTAAATTGATTCTGAATCAAGACTCAGTGGTCTCCGAAACAGAACGTAAATTCTCGTTAACACGAGTTAAATATTTTACACAAAATAATACCCTCGACATATGAGGGGACAATTATTAATAATCTGAATCAAGACTCAGTGGTCTCCGAAACAGAACGTGAATTCTCGTTAACACGAGTTAAATACTTAAGGAATGTTCCTTTTGAAGTTCTTATCTTCCTGGTGAAAGGCGACTCCTCACGGTCGCTAGGTTGACAGGTGTAAGAACAGGTTTACAGCGGCTGATAGCGGTCTCTCGCTCGAAGCAGCTGGCTGAAACTTAAAATATGCATGAGCACTTCGTCTCGTGAATGTTGACGCATTATGTATCACTAGGGATACATCGACGCGACACTGAATGGAATGACTGCTTTATAAGGCTAATCATGTCCCAAAAAATCCATTTTATAACGTATCACTGTTGTGACACAACACTGGTTCGATGATCTCACACATCCCTAAAGTAGGGAGTCTCGACGATTTAACGGCGCTACGACGAAGAACCTCTCTAAGAGGTCGACTGGTGAAAACATGAAATAAGTAGAGTTATAATGAGTGCTCATGGAGTCACTCCGTTGAGTTGAATCATTCGAGATTCGTGATGAACGACATAGTACCTCGCTCTGAGGTCGTTAGTTGAAGCATGAAGTCATGCGATGCAGACATGAAGTGAAAGCATGAAAGCATAAAGAGTGCCTGTGGATGGCAGCTTATATAGCGGATGCACAGACTTTGTATAGGAATGTACATTCGGAAAACCTATAGGAATTCCTTAAACGTAGGGTTAGCTTATAGTCTCTTGGTTACACTGTGGTTGTGGTCAATTGGTTACGTTATGTTCATGGTTGGTTGGTTACGTAGTGTTTATGGATATCGATAGTATCGATTCATCCCTAGGAAATCGATTGGAAATCGACTATTGTCGTTGTATTTGAACACTGATTTGGCGCAATTCTTGAATTAGTTCAATAAAGACACATATAAAGATATAAACATTTTACAATAAATACAAATAGTTAATAACAATTAGAATATTATGAATATTCTACCTTTATGAACCTTGGTTCATAACATATTCCGGGGGCCAACTATGTTGGTACAACATCGGATATGTTTATGTTTTCATTTTGAAGCAATGGAGTTAATTTTACAATGGAGCTTTTAATTTCTCCTTTCATTGTTTTAAGATTGACTACCCTGGTTTTGCCATCAGGGCCTGGATAAAGCTCCATTACTCGGCCGAGTGGCCATTGAAACGTAGGGCGAAATTCCTTTTGAATCATGACTAAATCGCCGATCTTTATATCTGACGACTCGTAATACCACTTATTACGTAAATGTAACGTGGCGAGATATTCGTGAGCCCAACGCTTCCAAAATTCAAATCTCATAGATTCTATTTGCTCATAATGATTGTTTAAAGTAGAACCAATAGGAGTTTTATTTAAGTATGGAAGAGCATTAATGGCTGTTCCTATTAAAAAGTGGCCAGGGGTAAGTGGAAGTATGTCAGTGGGATCGTTAGATAACGGACATAAAGGCCTACTGTTAATAATACCTTCTATGTCTGTTATAAATGTTATAAGATTTTCTAACGTCAGTCGTTTTGATTTTAATGTCTTGTAAAATTGTGTCTTAACTGTTCTAACGAATCTTTCCCAGTTGCCCCCGAAGTGGGGAGCATATGGCGGAGTGAACTTCGATTGAATATTTTGAGACAAAAAGAAATCATTCAATTGTTCCCTGATGTATGCCTTATCGAGGCGCTGCTTGGACATAATATACGTGGGGGCATTGTCCGAATATAATACAGTCGGAACACCACGTCTCGCAACGAACCTCTTTAAAGCTCCTAAGAAGGTGGGCAAACTTTGGTTGGACACGACTTCGAGATGCAATGCTCTAGTGACTAGGCATATGAACACTATTACGTACGCGTTATCTAAATCATATTTATTTGCTGAGTGTTTAGTGCGTCGTATTTTAATGGGGCCAAAGTAGTCCGTGCCGGTGTGCGCGAAAGGCTTACTCGGCTGAAGTCGTTCAGGCGGCAACACCGCCATCTGTTGCTCCATCGGATTTTTGAGATTACGAACACAATTAATACATGTACGAGTAACTGATCTTATTGTTCTTAATCCCTTTACTGGCCAAAATTTCAATCTTAATTGATACAGTAATGACTGATTTGGTAGATGTAAGAATTTTACATGCAGATGCATAATCAACATTTTCGTGATAGGGTGCGTAGGATGCAATATTACTGGGTGAGTTTGCTCCCATGACAGTGGCGCCAATGCGAGGCGACTGCCGATTCTTAACAATCCATCCTCATGGAGGAATGGATTTAATTTAAATAGCTGACTGGAAGGCTTTACTGTTCGGTTGTGTTTTAATTCAATTAATTCATCCTGATACGAAACACACTGCATATATTTCAATAGAAGCAATTCGGAATGCCTTAAGTCAGCGACAGTTATGTAGGGTTCAGTGGGAATCCTGCTACATTTATTAGTGAATCGTATCACATAAGCGAGAATTCGCAACAATTTAGAATAACAATTAGTTCTTAAAATCACTCTTTCGAAAAAGGCATTAGTAGGTGTCGCCTCCTTCTTAAATGGATCTGAAATTACAGTAACAGTGGACGTAAAGGGTTGTGGCGGAGATGGCCATTGAGTTGAAGGTAATTTAATGAAATCAGGGCCTGTCCACCACAATCTAGATTTAATCAAATCCTTTGGAGATATTTCCCGCGTCATGACATCAGCCGGATTGACTTGTGTTGGCACATAATGCCATTGTGAGACGTTAGTATTAGTTAAAATTATTTTTACTCTATTGGACACGAATACATCTTTTAATTGTTTTGAGGAGTGAAGCCAATGTAATACAATAGTGGAGTCGGTCCAAAAATGTACGTCGCCAGGATTTATATCAATTATGGCGTTGTTGATTTTCTTTGCTAAAGTGGTTGCTAGTAGCGCAGCGGCTAATTCTAATTTAGGGATGGTGAGTTTGCCCGGATGCGCAACACGGGTCTTTGAAGTAAGTAAATTAGATTCCCCATCTTCGGCAATGTATGCCGCGGCTCCGTAACCTCTGGGGGCGGCGTCAGCAAAGATGTGTAATGTGTACGTCTTGTTAATATTTAGAATATAACGCGGGATAGTTAATTCGACTAAATCATTTAAATTGTTGTAGAATTCGTTCCACTCAATATTGAAATTTTGATTGAGTTCCACGTCCCAGTCTATCTTTTCAATCCATAGGCGTTGTAGGTAAGTTTTAGCGGTTAGTATAACTGGGGAAAGTAATCCCAGAGGATCAAACAACGCGCAAATTTTGCTGGCCACCATACGTTTCGTCCACGAATGTAGTTTAGAATTATTTATTTCAAAACGAAATATATCTTTATCAGTAGACCAGAAAATACCCAGCACTTTAAAATCCTTATCTTCACTGAGGTGAAAGCTAATTTCCTGAGACTTTTCCTCCTCCGATAAGGAAGTAATTACTTCTCTAGAATTACTTGACCATTTCCTTATTGGAAATCCCCCCTTCGCTAGCAGTTCTGTTATCTGCTTCTGTAATGCTATCGCTTCCGCAAGTGAGTGTGCGCCCGTACATAAATCATCGACATAAATTCCCGACTCTATACGAGATGAAGCGAGCGGGAAATTAGCTCCTTCGTCTTCTAATAATTTAATTACGGTTCTACAAGAGAGATAAGCGCTAGGCGCTAAGCCATATGTTACTGTATTGAGATGGTATGTACGTATATTGTCTTTAGGAGTTCGACGCCAAAGTATCCTCAGGAAATCTCTTTGGTCGTCAGCTATGAGAATTTGCCGGTAGAACTTTTCGATGTCGGCTGTCAGGGCTATGGGGAACGTGCGAAATCTCAGCATCACATCGTATAGATCGTTTTGGACTGAGGGTCCCGTATGTAATCGATCGTTAATTGAAATCCCATCAACATCGATTGAACTGCCGTCAAATACTACACGTAGTTTTGTTGTTGTGCTGTGTTGTTTTAACACAATGATGTGGGATGTAATTTATTGACCCGATTTTTGAGTTCATATCATTAATGATTTCGGTCATGTGGTCATGTTTTTCATATTCGTTAAGAAATTCTGTATATTCATTTCTGTGTTCTGGATTTTTGATTAGTTTGTGCTCTATTGAATAAAGGCGTTTAAGAGCCGTATTTCGATTATTGTGAAATTTAGGTTGCACTTTAAACGGCATTCTGACCACATATTTTCCCTGTGAAGTACGAGTTGTAGTGTTCACAAACAAGTTCTCGCAAAACTCTTCCGACTCAGTGAGTGAAGGTTGCTGCTGGTTGTCAATGTGTTCGAGATCCCAGAATCTAGAAATGTTATTGTTAAGCACCTGCGTATCACACGATGCGTGATTTACTGTAGGTGGAGTGTTGAACGGAAGGGACGTAATAATGATATACCCCAATTTGGTTTCGTGTAATTTCAATTTTAATTTTGTTTTTGTATTAATTTCGAAATTATCATGTAGTAAAATTTCCCAAAAGGGCTGCGAGCCTAGAAGTACATCAATACTTCCAGGTTTGTTGAATGTTCTATCAGCTAGAGGACAATCTCGTGGTAATTCAGTTATGTTGATTTTGATCCCCGTGGAAGGAATTTGGTTCGCGATCTGGGGCACTACTAGGCATGCGACATTGAATTTGAATCCCAAATTTAGATTATCTTGTATGCTGATGTTCGTGGTTGAGACTACGTTCGACGTAGTGCCACAAATACCTTTTATTGAGACTGAGGTTTTCCTTGTTTTAAGTTTGAGTTTATCCACGATATTCTGAGTAATCAAGGAGTGGGTTGAACCACAGTCCAGTAGTGCGCGACATAGTGAATTATTACTTTCGCTAAAGACATGAATGAGCGCGGTTGCCAAAGAGGCATGCGGCAACTCGCGGGCGACCGCAGCCTTAACTACCGCATCTTGAACAACTTCCGCGTTTTCTGGAGACGCTGGTGATTCAGTGACAGTTGTCTTAATGAATTCTTTGTTTCTGTGTAATAAGGTATTGTGCCTTCTACCGCATATTTTACAGGAGAAATTAGATTTACAATCACGTACGGAATGATTTTTATGAATACAGTTTATGCACAAATTATTATCTTTAACGAACTTATTTCGTTCTGCAATCGATAATTTGTTAAATACTGGACATTGGTAGATGACATGTGATTGTTTGCATTTTATACAAACTAATGAGGGAGGCATTGTTTGTGACTGGTTTATGAATGCCTTGTAGGGACGTTTGTTACGCGTGAGATTTGTATTATTAAGTCGCCGCGTAATATTTCGTACCGGGTCTCGTATGGAGGCAGTGAGTGCTTGTGCCTGCCTTTCCAGAAAATCTATTAGATCATTATACGTTGGAAGACATGTAGTGTTACACGTCTCTTCGTAGTGCTTTAGAGTGGCATGATCTAATTTAGATGTTATATGGTAAACCAAAATAGAATCCCATGACGTAATGTCTATATGCAAGGATTTAAGTGAGCGTAAGCAACTTTCGGAATGGTCAATTAGAGATCTTAATTCTTGAGGAGATTCTTTCTGAATTTTGTCGTATTCTACGAGTGATCTTATCGCAATATGCGCCATTACCCTTGGATTACAATATCTTTTGGCTAGAACACTCCAAGCAATGGGATAGTTTTCGTTTGTTAATTCAAGCGAAGCAATTAGATTGTGAGCCGGGTGTTCGACATGTGTCTTAAGATATTGTAGTTTCTGGACATTTGTAAGTTCGTCATGTTGGTTGATTATGGACTCGAACAATTCTCTAAATGAAACCCATTTTAGTATGTCACCTGCGAATTTAGGCAATATCATACGAGGTAACTGAGAAGCTACTGACCTAGTTAAAAATGAAGCATCATGCGATTCATTGTGCGCTGAAGGCTGTACTACTTTCTGTCGATTCAGCTTCTTCAGAATCTCGCCTACCCGACCTATGAGTTTGTAGTAATTTGTTTCGAAGTCTAATCGTTCCTTATCATTCACTGCTCCAGTGACGGACTCTAACGAATCCTGATACCGTTCGTGGTCTTTGAAGACATTCTCTAAGGTGTTTTTCAATTTATAAATAGAATCTGGTTTATCCTCATCCTCCGAATAATTATCTACATGCGTCCTACATCGCGTCAACTTAGCCTTCGTAGTGGCAATTTGTTTCTTTAAAAGCTTAACGTCTTCCTCAGTCATTTTGTCAGTCAGGAGAAATATGGAAAAAAGGAAATATAAATATTTTCTATCTCACCGACTGTTGAGAAGAGTAGCGTAGGTTGAGTTGTGGAAGCGTTGAACACTGCTGTAAATTACACAAATGAATTAATATTTCAAATTTACAATGCATGTGAATCAATTAATTATCAAGATGTAATCCTGGTCACGGCACCATAAATATACTATAACTTATGTTACTAACCAACTAGTAAACATAAGGAACAGTATAGGAAAGGAGTTGTAGCGTCTTGCAGCTTTATGAATAAATGAATGAAATAATGTTCTTTGTGGAAAACATCTTGACAATAACAATAATTCACATTTATTAACANCATTAATATTTATATTTAAAACAGAATTACTTGATTATACGTGGCAAAGTTGAAGTGTGACAAAGGTCGACACGAGGGAAGTTAAACCGTTCCACGAGTTTTCATGGAATCACCCCCCGGGCATTAACTAATCATTATATAAACGAATACCTGCTTGTAACACTAGTGAGTCATAAAATGGCTCTAGAAGTGCAGGATTTATCAACATTTTTAACCCTCCGAAGAGGTGATAAGAATGTTACATATAAATGTCGGTACCCTCGACACAGGAGGAAGTACCTATTAAATTGATTCTGAATCAAGACTCAGTGGTCTCCGAAACAGAACGTAAATTCTCGTTAACACGAGTTAAATATTTTACACAAAATAATACCCTCGACATATGAGGGGACAATTATTAATAATCTGAATCAAGACTCAGTGGTCTCCGAAACAGAACGTGAATTCTCGTTAACACGAGTTAAATACTTAAGGAATGTTCCTTTTGAAGTTCTTATCTTCCTGGTGAAAGGCGACTCCTCACGGTCGCTAGGTTGACAGGTGTAAGAACAGGTTTACAGCGGCTGATAGCGGTCTCTCGCTCGAAGCAGCTGGCTGAAACTTAAAATATGCATGAGCACTTCGTCTCGTGAATGTTGACGCATTATGTATCACTAGGGATACATCGACGCGACACTGAATGGAATGACTGCTTTATAAGGCTAATCATGTCCCAAAAAATCCATTTTATAACGTATCACTGTTGTGACAACACTGGTTCGATGATCTCACACATCCCTAAAGTAGGGAGTCTCGACGATTTAACGGCGCTACGACGAAGAACCTCTCTAAGAGGTCGACTGGTGAAAACATGAAATAAGTAGAGTTATAATGAGTGCTCATGGAGTCACTCCGTTGAGTTGAATCATTCGAGATTCGTGATGAACGACATAGTACCTCGCTCTGAGGTCGTTAGTTGAAGCATGAAGTCATGCGATGCAGACATGAAGTGAAAGCATGAAAGCATAAAGAGTGCCTGTGGATGGCAGCTTATATAGCGGATGCACAGACTTTGTATAGGAATGTACATTCGGAAAACCTATAGGAATTCCTTAAACGTAGGGTTAGCTTATAGTCTCTTGGTTACACTGTGGTTGTGGTCAATTGGTTACGTTATGTTCATGGTTGGTTGGTTACGTAGTGTTTATGGATATCGATAGTATCGATTCATCCCTAGGAAATCGATTGGAAATCGACTATTGTCGTTGTATTTGAACACTGATTTGGCGCAATTCTTGAATTAGTTCAATAAAGACACATATAAAGATATAAACATTTTACAATAAATACAAATAGTTAATAACAATTAGAATATTATGAATATTCTACCTTTATGAACCTTGGTTCATAACACTTATTTCTCAGCATAGCTGGTAAGTACTTCGGAACGTGTCCAAAGAAGTTCCATTTTCCTTAGGATGCGTCTCCTTGAGAAATTTTTAGATGCACACTTTCCGGATAATATGAGCCGTCCCCAGAATGGCTATTTTTTGGATCTCAGCTAGATAGGTCTTTCCAGGAATTTTCTGAAGATTGTCTTCTATATATTTGCTCACTGTTGCTGTGGCTCCGATAATAATAGGGCAGACTTTTTGCTACATTCCTTACATTCTTTGGCATTCAATAGCCCGGTCTTTAAATTTGAGCAGTTTTTTCTGCCTCTTTGCTCACAACATTCATGTCGTTGGGAACTGAAACATCAATAAGAAAACATTCCGTACTCTCCTTATTCATCAGGACAATGTCAGACCTGTTTGTATTGATTGTCCTGCCAGTATTTATTGGTTGGTCTCAGAGGATTTTGGCTTTCTCATTGGAGTTCACAGAACTAGGTTCGTGTTCAAGCCAGTTTTCTTACACAATGCTGAACCCGAAAGCATTACATATATGCCAATGTATTTGTGAACAAACTCTGTTATAAATTACCTAAAACTCATTCTTAGCCGAAATGAGGCATCCTGAAACTAGATGTTCGATTGTTTCTTGCTTCTCTCTACATAGTCGGTGTAGGTCCTGTGACCTGATGAAATATCATTTTTTCGTAGCTCCTGGTCCTTATTGCTTAGTCCTGAATAGCAGTAACCAGAGCTTCCGTTTAACTCTGCCTGTAGTACCGTGGAGTGCATTGAGTAGTTTCACAGTGCTGTTGCCGGTCCCAATTCCGGATAAAAGAGGAGGGTTGGGTGTTGGACCTGCCCCCCATCACCTGTAAAAAAATATAAGATTCAGAACGTCATCACAATAAGCCTCGGAAAAGTGAGCAAACAAGATGACTGAAGCAAGGAAAATGGAAAATGAGTGTCGGATCATAAAACGTAAAACTCTTCTCCAGGCTGGGAAAATTGAAGAATTATGCGACCAAATTGATAAGACGCAAATGGAGATAGTGACAGTGCAAGACACCTAGTGGAACGCAAGTGGGTGTATAAAAAAAGGAAAAGTTTGTATTTTACTATAGCGGCCCAGACGAAAGAACAGGCCAAGCCGGTACGGGATTCCTCCTGAAACAATCGATTCTAAAACATATCATTGGTTTCACTCCAATAAATGACAGAATTTGCAAGATAAGGGTAAAAGGTAAATATAATAATAAAACATTAATATATATGCGCCTGCAAACGAGCAGGATGAAGAAAACATGGAAACATTTTATAAGGCCTTACAAAACATCACATATGCAGTACCAAAATGTGACACGTTGATTTTAGTTCTTGATTCTAAGACACAACTTGGGAAAGGTACAGTACTGTAACTGGTAAACATATACTACACGAAAGTACAAATGAGATTGGCGAATTCCTATAAGCCTTCGCTATGTTAAGTGACATGAAAATTATGAGGACACAGTTTAGACATAAACCGATAATAAAGGAACTTGGATATCGCCAGATCAAAAAGTAATAAATCAAACAGATCATGTTTTAATTACCCAAAATAAGAAAGAGATGACAGAAGTTGAAAGGTCTCGAAGAGGCCCAAATGTAGATTCAGATCACTTCCTAATTAAAGTAATATTGCAATAAAAACTGTCAAATGTATATAAAACAAAAGTGGAGAAAATCTAAAAATGGAATTTTTCAAAAATGCTCGATCCTAAAACACTGAAAGAATACAGAGAAAAATTAGCGAACACCTTGAAAAACCGCCGAAAGAGTGAGGAAATCAGTTATGATTGGGAGGATTTAAAGAATAAAATAACTGAAACTGCCGCATTAACAATTGGTAAGTGTATAAAAAGAAAAAAAGGAATGAATGTTGGGACGAAGATTGATTAAATGTTATTAAAGAAAAGAATGATGCTAGGAAGAATATGCTATCAGTTAATATTAGGGTAAACCGAGGAACATATCAGAGTTTAAGGAAAAAAGAAAATAAAGTATGTTGGTTAAATAAAAAGAAATGCATACAGTGCAAAATGAAAGCAGTAGAAAATAATTATAGAAAAAATAAAATTTGGAAATTCTTTACAGAAACAGCACTGTGTAAAGATGCACATGGTGAATTGTTAATACAAAAACACAAGAGTTGGAAAGATGGAAATGCTTCTTTCAAAGAAATTTACATCTAACGTCTAGAAAAACTTGAAGCATTGACAGAAACAATGAAATAACCCAAGAACAAGAAGAAGATGCCGTCGTTCCTACTTCATTCAATGATTCCTATTTCTTTAATTTGCCATATTATTAATAATCTAAAAAAGCATAAAGCTCCCGAATCCGACAATATTCCTGCAGAATTGGTCAAATATGAAGGAAGAAATTTTAGGAAAGAAATACGTAAACTTATACTTAAAATTTGGAATAGTCAACAACTACCATCCCAATGGAAAAAAGTTATAATATGTCCAATTTTTAAGAAGGGAGATAGATATGAATGCAGCAACTATAGACCAATCACTTTACTAAATGTAACCTATAAAATATTTGCTATGTTATTGAACAAAAGATTATGTGATATAGTTGAAAAGCTCTTTTCTGACTATCAAATGGGTTTCCACCAATATCGATCTACAATAGATAATATATTTATAATTAGACAAATATATGCAATATATCATGAACGTGGGATAGATCTGTATAATATGGTCATAGATTATTCTCAGGTTTTTGATTCACTATACACGGATAAAATAATGCAATCCCTGGCTATTTATCGAGTACAGGTTATTTATCGAGTACCCCAAATATTAAGAGATTTGATACCACTTACATTAAACAACACTAAAGCGAGAGTGAAAATCAATAATCTATCAAGTGAAGAATTTGAAGCGACCTCTGGAATAAAGCAATGTGATCCTCTTTCGGCAACTCTGTTCTGCATAATTATTGATGTAATTATGCAAAATACTGGAATCAAAGAAAATATCGCTTCACGTCTAAAACAATGTATCGCCTATGCTGATGATGTGCTGATCACGACAAGAACATACAAAACATTAGCAGAAACATTCTGAGCACTCAAGGAGATATCTTTAGATTGTGGAATTAAAATTAAAAGCAACAAAACTAAATATCTAAGATGTAAAGCAGGCAAAATAAAATTAGTAAATATTTGTGTAGATAGCGAAGAGTTTAAAGAAGTAAGATCATTTAAATATCTTGGCTCAGTCGTAAATGGAAGCAACAAGATAGAGCAAGAGATTAACGAAAGAATTGAAGCCGGCAACAGAGCATACTACGCAAATAGAGTCTTATATAAGAGCAAATTACTCTCGAAATCTGCTAAACTTTAACAAAAAACCATAATACGGTCAATAGTAACATGTGCTGCAGAAACCTGGACACTTAAACAAGCACGTATTCAAAAACTAATGGTTTTCGAAAGAAAGATGTTAAGAGGGATATATGGACCCATAAAGATCGCAGCTGGAGACAAAGAACAAACCTGGAGCTAGATATATTAATTAAATCCAAGAACATAATAAAGCAGAAAAATACATCCAGCTGGGCCTTGTATGCAGAATGAAAGAGGATAGAACAGTGGAGAAGGTATATGAATGGAAACCGCTAACATCAAAGAAGAGAGGAAGGCCCAAAACTAGATGGAAAGATGATGTCCTGGAAGATTAAAAAAATTGATCATTAAGAATTGGACAGTGAAAGTGCAAGATAGGAAAAGCTGGAAGGCTGTTGTGGAGGAAGCTGGAACGCTGTTGTCGATGAGATAAATCGTTGTAGCGCTTTTAAAGAAGAAGAACTTCCGTTTCTCCTTTCAGGATACCATTTCTTAGCCACGGAAATGAGTCTCCTTCATTAATACCTTCAGCTGTAATCCTTTTGGTAAATTGACAATGAAGATTCTATTTTTTGCCATGTGTGCTTGTTCATTGCACTGTTTTTTAGCTTGTGTAGTGGCAATTTTTCGTTCCTGTGAGTTTTCATTGCCGAAAATTTCTTCTTGATACGTTTTTCCTAGTCTACATAAGGATTTACTGAGTGCTTTGTTTTCATCACATTTTTCGACGATTTTCTTATAGTTGGAATGTGGTTTTCCTTTCACGTACATTCTCAGTCTCATTACCGTGATCTTGAATGTATTTTCAAGATGGGTTAGGCCTCTTTCTCCACCGTTTCTTCGAACGTACAATCGATCCACATCCGCTCGAGGATTCTTCATCTTATGCATAGTGAAGAGTTTTCGATTTTTTCTGTCCATCTGTTTAAAATCAGTCACGGACCAATCAAGTATTTCCACGCTGTATCTTACTACTGGAATAGCCAGGGTGTTAATGGCCTGTATTTTATTCTTCGATGTTAATTCAGTCCGAAACACTTCTTGGACTCATCTTATGCACTCTCTTCTCTCTTTCTCTTTCATGGTAGCATGTTGAACACCTCTTCGTTCGTGATTCCTAAATATTTATAGCAAATGCCTGGTTCTAAACTCCTGATCTCATCTAGATTTGAAACATTAATACTGTCTTTCTTAACAACCTTCCCTCGGACTAAAGAAACTTTTGCACCCTATTCTAAGCCAAATTTCATATTTATCGTCCTCCTGAATTCAGTCACTACTGATAGTAGTTTTCTAAGTTCTTCGTCATTACTAGCAAATATCTTTAAGTCATTCATGTACAGTAAATGTGACACTCGTTCTTTTTGTCCTTTCACTTTGTATCCACTTTATATTTGTTGTAAACGCCAACACATAGGAATAAGACACATGTAGAAAAGGAGAGGTAATAAAGAGTCTCCTTGAAAAAATCCTCTTTTAATCCTCAAACTTGTGAGTTTTCATTTGCTTTGTGTAACCTTCGTAAAATAGACTATTTTTTTATTTACGTGGAGATGATTGACGATTTGTAGTATCCACGAATGGGGCCCACTATCAAATGCCTTTTGATAATCAAACCATACCATACCAAGATAATTTTTGTTTTTGTGGCAATCTTCCATGATAGCTTTACTTAAGAGTAACTGATCATTACATCCAAAATAACCTTTACAGCAGTCTTTTTGTTCCGTTGGCATTATGTTTTCCGCATCCAAGAAAACTGAAATTCGTTGCGCTATTGTGCTAGTTAGTACTTTGCAGATAGTGGGAAGGCATGTGATAGTTCGGTTATTATTATTATTATTATTATGAAACACTTTTTCGGACATATTGTGACTTTTGAAATAGTTGTTTATCAAGGTTCTGAGTACTCATCTCTCTGGGAGCCACTTACAATTAAAACACAACAATCTGGTGTTCGAACATATGACAAAAACATTTATTTCAACTCTCAAACCCAATTTACAATTTCCCACTTGACACAACTAAACATTACTACTCTTACCCTAATCAAACCTTCCCCCAAAAGGCACAACACTTATATAGCGATAAAACATTCCCTCCAAAAATACAAATACACTAATTACACTTTCCCACCAAAAATACACAAATGCAAATCACTGACTCGACAGTTATTCATTATTAACATTCGCTGCTTTTGTCCTTACAAAACAAAAAAAT
>NNCF01127655.1:770501-811248 GCA_002313205.1 Laupala kohalensis
CGAGATGTGAGGACGAAAAATCTCTGCCTCCCCGTTAAATGCACTTTCTCCCTTCTCTTCTTCAAAAATTTCCAAATTTTGAATATCACGTGGTCCGAAATCTCCCAATCCAAAATACTTCCCCCCTCCTACGCCTGGGTTCTTATTGGACCCTTTAAAGATCTTTCCAGAACCTCCTGGAACCTTCTAGAATCTTTTTCCCGAAAAAAACGTTTAAAGTCCAACGTCTTTTTGACCCAGTTGAAACTTGTACTCGTCCTGGCTACCAGATGTTACTCCTAAGGGTGGTCTGACCTCCTCCCTCGCCTTAATTTTTAAAGGGCCGTAAATCCTTCTTGACGCCAAAGACTACCGCCGCCGACCGCTTCCCTGGTTACTTCGTCAACCGTCCTTCGTTCAAATTTTCCAACCTTACGAGTGATACGATTCCGCAAAAGAATGATTAGATTTTGATAATTATTCAAAACTCACAATATACATCCGGTAAATAGTAAGTGAGAGGCCATTTTGGCTAATCATTAACAGTGCGCACAATTCTACGTGTTTGCAAAATGACTTTTGCTATTAAATGATTATTTCTGGTGAATTTAGTCGTATTTTATCCATGTACTTTCTTAGATTTTTATTTGCTTCGATAACTTTTGGCATTTTCTATTTTCGGGCATGAGTTGTGTTCTTATTGCGAGAGCCTGATGAATTATGTGTGCGATTAGATTATGGTGATGGAGATATTCTGCATTAGCCAGATTTGTGCAGCCAGTTATCAGATGATCTATTGTTTCTGAGTCTCTTTGACATATACTGCATTCATTCTTTATGTCCCGTTTTTCAATTATCTTTTGTAGTTCTTTGTTGCAACAATCTGATCCTGAATAGCATGAATAAAATCTTAAGTCTCTCCAAATAGAGACCCATCTTTGTGCCAAAGCGTCGATGCGTCTTTATCGGCAACGTTGAGAGAATGGGGAAATCTAGCATGGAAGGCTTTTGATTTCCATTCTTGTATCCTATCTCAGGTTGTGGTGATAATTGAGTATCAACTGTCATCATCCAGGTCGAGAGGAGATAAACTTTTGTCTGATATGCACCTTGCATTGCGTTTAGGCGATATTGTGGACCGAGTGGTAAAATATTTTTTAATTGCTGTCACCTGCTTTTTGCAGAGCGAGAACGGTCTTGTGTGTAGCGTCATGTGTGATACCAAAAAGCATACAACACGAACCAAACAGAAAAAGAAATGGATGGTTGCTTCTACTATTACGATATGTAATAAACTGTTGACCTTCTGTCTCGAAATACATAGACACGTATATAGTGGCAGATCCAGGAATTTTCTGAGGGGGGGGGGTGAATGTTCTCTAAGGTAACACATCCACCAGAATAAAAAGGGACGTCCACGAGAATATCTAACCTTGAAAAGGAAGGTGAAGGAAGCACCATAAGTATATTTCTAACTTTCAAACATCGTCCTCAACTGACTCTCAACCTAAGAAGAAGCATCCTCATCTGACCAATCCGAATGTTACGGAGTGGCGCCTAAGCTACAGTGAAATGTTGATGCAATGTTAATTTGACTCATGTGAAATGTTTTGTTTCGTACGTAAGCGAGGAAAACAATATACAGTAACTGAAGGTGAACATACGACCGAAGAACCGAATGCAGGAGGTTCCGCAGCGATTAAATGGAACCCAATTCTTACATTATTGAAGTCCACCACTCTTGACGTTCAGTTTTGTTCTCGTGGACGGATTACTCTACAATATTTAGGTATAAATTCTACATATTAATATTTAAGCAAAAGACTTGTGACTCACAGGAATCCGTTTACATGTTTAAAGGCATTGCTTACACAATTTTCTTTGCAATTTATAAAAATCCATTATGTCCTTACATAGTTTAAGCAATTCAGCAGCAAATTTTAACTTAAAAATTGTTGGCATTCCCTTCACGAATAAATAACATTGCATGTATCTCATGAAAAGTGCCAGTGACATTCAATTGCGACAGAACCATCATACGAAGGTCATGAGAAAGATCGTCAACGCAATACACATGTGCACGCGATGCTTCGATGAGAGCGGAACTGTAAAATTCTTCAAGCAAAACAGAACCTTATTTAGAGAATATAAAAAACTTTTCATGCAGCTATGTCATTATCTTCCTCGTGCTATACCCCTAGGACATATACACAGAAACCACGAAAATTAATTGTCCGTTGTCTGTCTCACATTTACTGCATAATTAGAATGTCCCAGAACCACGTAAAATATGGATGGAGCGCATTGTTAGTAACAACAAATCATTAAGATGTCCGGAAATGTTTGTGAAGAGTGTGAAAAATAATAAGACAAAGATAGTAAGAACAAANACCCCTCTACGTTCCTTGAGTATTACGCTAGACCCTTCACCGCCGTGGCTGTTCGCTGCGGGTCGTTTCCGCTTCGTTCCTGTCCTACTGCTACCGCCACCTGACCAGCTGTTCTCCTGAAACCTCTCGCCGTCCGAAAACATCGCGTTGCTCCTAACCAGACCTACTATAGTTTGTCTTACAACTAACATTTTGGTGTTTTCTCTTGCATTCTCAATTTTAAAATCTGTCTCCAAATCTCTTAAATATTNTCAATTTTAAAATCTGTCTCCACACCTCTTAAATATTTATTTGGGTGTAAACCCTTCGTTCCTACAAATCTCATATCATGGGGAATTGATATTACCGTGGCTGAAACACTGGCTGATGGTCGTGCTTCCATAATCTCACATTTTTCCGCCACCCGCTGTAACTCCTCACGCACTAACAATATCTCAGATTCGACTCGCCCTCTGACCTGATTTTCCATTTGACCTATTTCTTTGTTTAATATTTTGTTTTGAGCAGTGATCGCTTCCTGGTTTTCTTTAATTTGATTTGTTAATTGAATTTTGTCATCTTTCATGATTGTTTTTAAGTTTGTCACTGATTGATCAATATTATTATTGATTGAATCATACTGTTGATCATTAGCAATTTGATTCTGAGTGATTTCATTCTCGAACTGCTTTACTCTGACCTCCTCGTTCTCATCTTTTACTTCAACGCCCCCCACTTTTTCCTGCGCGTCCCGACTGTGATTCGCTACCACTTCTGTCTGGTCCTGACTTCGATCCTCCACTGCTCTACTTGACTCCCGCCTATTTTCATTCTCCGTTTTATCTACTTGCACCTGCCGTTGAACCGATTTTTCTAACGTCTCATTCTCTCGCGTTAATTTTTCAGTCCTCTGATCGATTTCCTGCCCCCATCGATCGAATCTTTGCATGAATGAATTGAAATTTTGATTTCTATTTTCTCTCAACTGATCGAGTTTTTGACTGATTTGCTCTGACTGTTGTGATAGTTGTTTCATCATCTGCATTAGAATTTCGAGCCCCTTACTACTTATCATTTCTCCCTCATTAGAACCCGAGGTCCCTGCTTTACTTCCTGATTCTTTGCTCTCTTTATCCTCCATCGCTGCCTCGTCTACAAAACCGGATTCCTCTACGAATACGTCTTTTTCCGACCCTTCTGAACTTAACATTCCTGACACCTGTGATGCCTGATCTTCCTCACTTCCGGACATCTTGTCAATTGTTATTAACAATTCTCAAATCCCTAATCAAAATCAAAATCCCTCCAAAATTCTTATAAACTAACACAGATGTTTTGTCATTGTTCGTTGTAAGTCGCTCAGAAATGGTACTCTCGATTACGTTATTGTTTAAAACACACTTCTATAATTAATGTTCCAATTAATCGATTGTTAGTCCCAGTTCGGGCGCCAATTGTGACTTTTCCAATGGGGTTGTTAATTATTATCAATTATCAATTATCAGGGTTCTGAGTACTCATCTCTCTGGGAGCCACTTACAATTAAAACACAACAATCTGGTGTTCGAACATATGACAAAAACATTTATTTCAACTCTCAAACCCAATTTACAATTTCCCACTTGACACAACTAAACATTACTACTCTTACCCTAATCAAACCTTCCCCCAAAAGGCACAACACTTATATAGCGATAAAACATTCCCTCCAAAAATACAAATACACTAATTACACTTTCCCACCAAAAATACACAAATGCAAATCACTGACTCGACAGTTATTCATTATTAACATTCGCTGCTTTTGTCCTTACAAAACAAAAAATCAGTTACTGTTTATTGGTTTCTTTAACTCTAATTTATCCTAATTTACTATGCACCATACTTTTCTTTCATACAAAGTAAAACACTGATTTTAATGGCATTTTCTCTTTACGCGCGACAAAGTTCATTCAATACCCTACTACCGTGCCAAGTTCTTGCGCTTTATGTCAATAACGCTCAATGTTTACAAATGCGCCAGCGTAGTGTAATATTGGCTTACACTCGCCACCCATCGCCTCATACCTCACAAGATGTGATACGACTACAGGTCGTACAGCAGCGCCCTCTTAGTCGTCTTCCGGCTCCGGTCCTCGGGCACCTGCGCACGGCGTCGATCGACAACCCCTAAAGGTCGCTCTCCTCGTCCTTCGTGGTTTTCGGCTCCCCCGAAAACACAGTGTCAGTAACTGCCCGGCTCGTTCTGCTCGTTCAACCAACCACTCGAAAGATTTTTACGCTCGATGTGATTTTCTCAATATCAATAAAAAGTCTGGTATTTGAGCATCTCAGCTAAACATCTGATCTGCCAAAAAGTCTTATACGAGAAAAATCTGAGCAGCCGAAAAATCTGATAATCTGAGCTGATTACCGCCAAAACAAAAAATGTAATATCTGAGCAACTCTGAGATAAAATGTGAGATGTGAGAATCTCATCAGAGTGCGAAAATGTGAGCAACTCTGCGATAAAATGTGAAATGTCTGAGTACGAACGGACGAGCTACGTCCGCTACGTCCAAATCTACGAGATGTGAGAACGGACGATCTACGTCCGCTTCGTCAAAATCTACGAGATGTGAGAATCTCTGAAAAATCTGCGAGATGTGAGGACGAAAAATCTCTGCCTCCCCGTTAAATGCACTTTCTCCCTTCTCTTCTTCAAAAATTTCCAAATTTTGAATATCACGTGGTCCGAAATCTCCCAATCCAAAATACTTCCCCCCTCCTACGCCTGGGTTCTTATTGGACCCTTTAAAGATCTTTCCAGAACCTCCTGGAACCTTCTAGAATCTTTTTCCCGAAAAAAACGTTTAAAGTCCAACGTCTTTTTGACCCAGTTGAAACTTGTACTCGTCCTGGCTACCAGATGTTACTCCTAAGGGTGGTCTGACCTCCTCCCTCGCCTTAATTTTTAAAGGGCCGTAAATCCTTCTTGACGCCAAAGACTACCGCCGCCGACCGCTTCCCTGGTTACTTCGTCAACCGTCCTTCGTTCAAATTTTCCAACCTTACGAGTGATACGATTCCGCAAAAGAATGATTAGATTTTGATAATTATTCAAAACTCACAATATACATCCGGTAAATAGTAAGTGAGAGGCCATTTTGGCTAATCATTAACAGTGCGCACAATTCTACGTGTTTGCAAAATGACTTTTGCTATTAAATGATTATTTCTGGTGAATTTAGTCGTATTTTATCCATGTACTTTCTTAGATTTTTATTTGCTTCGATAACTTTTGGCATTTTCTATTTTCGGGCATGAGTTGTGTTCTTATTGCGAGAGCCTGATGAATTATGTGTGCGATTAGATTATGGTGATGGAGATATTCTGCATTAGCCAGATTTGTGCAGCCAGTTATCAGATGATCTATTGTTTCTGAGTCTCTTTGACATATACTGCATTCATTCTTTATGTCCCGTTTTTCAATTATCTTTTGTAGTTCTTTGTTGCAACAATCTGATCCTGAATAGCATGAATAAAATCTTAAGTCTCTCCAAATAGAGACCCATCTTTGTGCCAAAGCGTCGATGCGTCTTTATCGGCAACGTTGAGAGAATGGGGAAATCTAGCATGGAAGGCTTTTGATTTCCATTCTTGTATCCTATCTCAGGTTGTGGTGATAATTGAGTATCAACTGTCATCATCCAGGTCGAGAGGAGATAAACTTTTGTCTGATATGCACCTTGCATTGCGTTTAGGCGATATTGTGGACCGAGTGGTAAAATATTTTTTAATTGCTGTCACCTGCTTTTTGCAGAGCGAGAACGGTCTTGAGTGTAGCGTCATGTGTGATACCAAAAAGCATACAACACGAACCAAACAGAAAAAGAAATGGATGGTTGCTTCTACTATTACGATATGTAATAAACTGTTGACCTTCTGTCTCGAAATACATAGACACGTATATAGTGGCAGATCCAGGAATTTTCTGAGGGGGGGGGGTGAATGTTCTCTAAGGTAACACATCCACCAGAATAAAAAGGGACGTCCACGAGAATATCTAACCTTGAAAAGGAAGGTGAAGGAAGCACCATAAGTATATTTCTAACTTTCAAACATCGTCCTCAACTGACTCTCAACCTAAGAAGAAGCATCCTCATCTGACCAATCCGAATGTTACGGAGTGGCGCCTAAGCTACAGTGAAATGTTGATGCAATGTTAATTTGACTCATGTGAAATGTTTTGTTTCGTACGTAAGCGAGGAAAACAATATACAGTAACTGAAGGTGAACATACGACCGAAGAACCGAATGCAGGAGGTTCCGCAGCGATTAAATGGAACCCAATTCTTACATTATTGAAGTCCACCACTCTTGACGTTCAGTTTTGTTCTCGTGGACGGATTACTCTACAATATTTAGGTATAAATTCTACATATTAATATTTAAGCAAAAGACTTGTGACTCACAGGAATCCGTTTACATGTTTAAAGGCATTGCTTACACAATTTTCTTTGCAATTTATAAAAATCCATTATGTCCTTACATAGTTTAAGCAATTCAGCAGCAAATTTTAACTTAAAAATTGTTGGCATTCCCTTCACGAATAAATAACATTGCATGTATCTCATGAAAAGTGCCAGTGACATTCAATTGCGACAGAACCATCATACGAAGGTCATGAGAAAGATCGTCAACGCAATACACATGTGCACGCGATGCTTCGATGAGAGCGGAACTGTAAAATTCTTCAAGCAAAACAGAACCTTATTTAGAGAATATAAAAAACTTTTCATGCAGCTATGTCATTATCTTCCTCGTGCTATACCCCTAGGACATATACACAGAAACCACGAAAATTAATTGTCCGTTGTCTGTCTCACATTTACTGCATAATTAGAATGTCCCAGAACCACGTAAAATATGGATGGAGCGCATTGTTAGTAACAACAAATCATTAAGATGTCCGGAAATGTTTGTGAAGAGTGTGAAAAATAATAAGACAAAGATAGTAAGAACAAAAGGTGTGCAAAGCGCTTTATAAGGGGAGTAAAGAAAGTAAAGATATAGGTGTACAAAATTCAAGAACAACAAATTACAACAGGTGTTCAAAGTTCTGCTCATTAACAACGATGCAGGTCTCGCACCGGCGTCGCATAAATTGGCGAGCATGTTCAACCTGAAGTCTCGCGGATCCCCGCGACGTCATCACTATCTCTGCTAATGGACCACAATTCGAACATCTGTTGTAATTGAACTATACTCATACTATCCAGTTGATTTATTAAGTCGTAAGGCCTTTTCGGCCGCGTGGCGGCCATCATCAGTGCTATTACAAAAATAAATAAACAAATACATAAACAAATATATAATAAAGCAATTTTTCGTTTGACATGTTAGATTTTGACAAAAAATTAAATATACAGAAAATTAATTTCTAATTGTCACAAAACATGAAATAAGAATTGAATACTGCGGATACAATAATGTTTGCAATCAGGAAAATCAATATTTACAAAATGAACGAATACGTAAAAAAATCAATATTGTAAATGTAATGACTTAGTAAAGAAACAATTTTGAGTCGTTAAATTACAGTATTGATTTTTGTACATGTTCTACAAACTACTACCAACACCGAACTTCGGCATACAATGAACTATTCTCACTTACTATACAAATAAATACACGTTTGTAAACACAAATCTTAGTTGAGAACTTATATACGTGGATACTATGATGCAAAAATATTAAAGTTGTAGAAAAATATTAACGTAAATCCCCTGTCTTGCTATTCCGGTACTATGCAGCATGAGTCAGTAAAAGTAAAAGCGAACACCTCAAATATCTCCTACACGAATTACAACATGGAAATGTGGTTTTCACTATGGTAAGTCGTGACATGGGGCTGATCATTCGACTTATTCAAATGATTGGTTGTTTTTTATCTGTAGATATGTTAAATTTTTTATTGATTTCCAAAATGAAACTGTTTACTTTTGTCGCAACTAATTCAAAGTCCATGAAAATACGAATATAGATGTATAGATTTATTTTACTTCAACAAATAACAAGAGAGAAACAGCATCGCAAATAATTGAGTATTCCATGTGCGGACAAAGATTATGGAACGTTTTCCACGCAGCCCAAAAGACCTCACCCAGTCGTAAGTCTCCCCAGGCTATTCTTCCAGCCAGTTTTAGATTAGGAATTGTTTAAATATTCGCTAAGCTTTTTACTTTCTCATATACGAAGTATATAGAAAGTATTGTAATCGCGATAATATTCGAAAGCGAGATTTCGACGGAAATATTAGTTTTGGCGAAAAAGTTGTTTTTGGCATAACGTCCGTCCGTCTGTCCGTCCGTCTTAGCGCAGCGATTCTGAGTAAACGGATGAATCAATTTAATTCGCATTTCGTATTTACAGTAGAATTTACTTGTTGTCGATGCACGTGCTCTATGTTTTTACTTTAAAACAAAGGGTACTTCGCATGAAGGTCAAAGAACTTTTTGAATGTTTCACAAAAAACGGCTCCAACAATTTTGCTAAAATTTTCTGTACGTAAAGTACAATTAGTATGCATTACACCCGCATTAGCAGTATTCGCTTCAAAGTTTGGTATAGATGCAGAAAAACAATTTCTGTCTGCTACACTTACACTTTAGGTTACTGTTTCAAGAAGCTTGAATAATATTTAGTAGAGAAAATGGACCAAGCAGACATAGAATACACTTTTCGTAAACTAAACTAAAAGATATGATAATGATAAAATACGAGGGCAGCATAGGAGAAATAGGAAATCGCATTGCAGTTAAGAAAGTACATCAATTTCTATCTACAACGAAATTACATTTACGTAACAATTTTACGATATTTATAAGACTGATATGTCACTATGTGTTTTGAAATAATATTCTGAATATTTATTATACTTTCAAATTTCAAATAAAAGACAGTAATAAGTTCATCTAACAACTTTGAGCATGAATAGAGCACTGGAAGGCGACCAAAATATAGAGGACTACACCCCAGAAATGACCCTATCACTATATAAATTTTCCTCACTCTATGCTGTAGACGGAGAAACGTATATGAGAAAGTATGAGCAATGGTTTTGTACCACTAGTTTTCTGTTGATGACGTGTAGGAGATGTTGAACTGTAGGAGAAAACGAGTCTTATGGGAATGGAATCTTTATGGATCTTAGGTAAACCATATAGACGTGTAGGGTTTGGGTTGATGGGAAGAGTATTCAGCGTGTTGGGTCAAAGGCCTTGTGATTCTGAAATTTCTTGTTTTAATTGGAATGATAAATTAAACGTCGTTGGTTTTTGCTCATAATTTTAATGCTAGAAAGCTTTTTCGGCTGGACAGCAGCCATCGTCAGTTACATACTGAAAAATATATATACATGAAATTAAAACGGGAGCCATAGGCTAAGGGAAGGAACCCTAACAGAAAACTTAGTGGGGAGGGGGACCTCTGTAGGTGTAGTGGAACCAGCCCCCCTAGGGGAGTAAACCTCGACCAAAAATCATTGGTCCTCCGGATCTCAGGGGGTTAGGTTTAGGTTGACACCCTATCTCTGTAAAAAAGGTTAAGGTTAGGAAAACTCAGAAGCCTCGGAAGCGGAATCCCAAGTATACGGAAATAGGCAATTGAATAATGAACATTGTTACTTGGAACGTTAAGAAATTATACAGAAAGGGGGCGGTAAAGGAACTAGAAAAGCAAATGACAGAGTTTATAATGGATATATGTGGACTGCAAGAGATTAGATTGGTCGGGAACGGGGTGGAATCTAAAGGCAAATACACAATTGTATATAGTGGGAAAGAAGAAGGAAAACATGAATTTGCCACAGGGTTCTAGGGTACAACACAGTTTGATAGATTATAGGCTAATAAATGAAAAGATTTGTCTCATTAGGCTTAGGATGAAATTTTATAATGTTACATTTGTATCTGTACATGCTCCTACAGAGGAGAAAGAGGATGATGTAAAGGAGATTTTCTACGCTGAACTAGAGAGAGTAATCGACACTATACCATCATATGACATAAGAGTCATATTGGGGAATTTCAATGCCCAAGTGGGCAAGGAAAGGTTTGTGCTACCAGCATGTGGACCATATACCATACACGAAAACACTAACAATAACGGAAGAAGGTTAGTGGATCTAGCCAATGATGAAAACCTTGCGGTCTCAGATACATGGTATCCACACAAAAGATGTCACAAGGGGATTTGGAAATCACCTGACAGTCGATATTTGAGTCAGATAGATCATGTAGTGGTAGACAGGAGGCATTGTAAGAATGTACATGTGTAAGAAGTATGAGGGGAGCAAAGATAGAAACGGACAATTTTCTAGTAAGGGCCAAAGTTAATTTGAAAATTAGTAAGACACCAAAACTAAAGAAAAGTGAAATGGGGAAATGGGATGTTAAAAAATTAGAAAATAAGGAATACAAGGAGAAATATTGTAAAGAGCTAGAAAATACACTCCTGAAAATCAATGATGAGAATGATTCAAATGTAGAAAAGATGTGGAGTAATGTAAGGGGAAGCGTAGTAGAGGTATCGGGGAAGGTGCTAGGGAAGGAGTGAAGACCAAAAAGAAATGAGTGGTTTGATGAAGAATGTGGAAAGTCTCTCCATGAGAGGAATATGGCGTGTGAAAAGTACAGGAGAAGACCGACAAGACAAAACGAACAAGCATATAAAGGAAAAAGAAAGGAGTGTAACAAGTTGTATAGGAAGAAAAAGAGACAAATGTGGGATAGTAAGATGGAAAATATTAAAGAAAAGTACAATTGCGGAGAAGCTAGAGAATTGTACAGGGAAGTTAAAAACATCAAGAATGGATTCAAACCTAGAGCAGTAATCATTAGAGCGCATAATGGAACAATTCTAACGGAGGGAAACAAAATTTCGAGTAGATGGGCAGAGTACTACGCGAATCATTTTCAGTACAAAGAGGATGGAAGTAAGAGGGGATATGAGAAACATGGGGAATACCAAACAGCGGAACCAGACGTAGCTCCACCATCGGTACAAGAAATTAAAAAAGCTGTAGCAAGCTTGAATAGTGGTAAAGCGCCAGGATGCGATGGAATTCAGAGTGAATTATATAAATGTGGTGGGGATGCGATGATGAAAATTATGCACCAACTGATTACGAAATTTGGGAAATGGAAGTAATACCCAGGGAACAGAAATGTGGAAGAATTAATCCAATACACAAAAAAGGGGATGGAACGTTGTGTGACAATTATAAAGACATCACCTTACTCTGCACAGGCTACAAAGTGTTGTCTAAAATAATGTGTTATAGACTCAAACCATACGTAGATGAGTTGGTTGGAGAGTATCAGTGTGGATTTCGGTCGGATAGAACAACAATAGACCAGATATGTATCATGAGACAGACATTGGACAAATGTTGGGAAAGAAATATTACTACACACCATCGATTTCTCGATTTTACGTCCGCCTACGACTGTATTTGGAGAGAGGAAATTTGGGATCAGATGCATGAGATGGGAACACCTAAAAAGTTGGTAGGGATGTGCAGGCTAATAATGAAAAGAACCAAGCTAAAGTTAAAACAGGTGTAATCCTATCGGAAGAAATAAATCTTGTAACAGGATTTAGACGAGATAGTGTAGCCCCGATGTTATTTAACGTAGCATTAGAAATAGCGTTTCGAAAGGCTGGAATAGACTACCGTGGGAACATTCTGTATAGAACACTCCAAATACTAGCGTTTGCGGATGATATAGTGATATCAGGGAGGAGAGTGGAGGATATGAAGGAAAAATTCATCCAGTTGGTAGAATATACCTCTAGGCTTGGTCTGAAGGTAAATGAAGCAAAAAAAATTATGACAGTCTCCAGAAGGAAAAATATCAAAGATACCAAAATTATCATTGATAAACATAAATTTATTTATCTGGGAACTATGCATACAGCGAGAAATTAAATAAATTTGGAGATAGATAGAAGAATAACAAATGCTAATAAAGCATATTTTGCTCTACTTCTATTAATTAAAAATCATATCGTGCCGCGCCAAACCAAAATTAGGATATACAAAACACTAATTAGATCGGTGATTGTGTACGGTGCTGAGACATGGACTTTAACAAAGGGGGAATGTGAAAGATTGAAAATCTTAGAAAGGAAAATCCTGGGGAGAATCTATGGAGGGGTTAAGGAGAATGGTCAGTGGAGAGTACGGTATAATAACGAAATAGCGCAGTTGTATCAAGATACTGACGTTGTCACGTAAATAAGAGTAAGTACATATTGAAATGGCTGGGTCATGTCAATAGGATGTATGAGAGCAAAACTGTAAACAATGTGGTAAATGGCCAACTGGATGGAGTGAGGACAAGAGGAAGACCAAGAAGTAGATGGTGGGATTGTGTGGAGGAAGATTTGAAGATATCAAGGATTATGAACTGGAAGTTGGTGTCAAAAGACAGGGAAATGGAGGAGGCTTGTTGAGGAGGCGAAGGTCCATTTGGAACTGTAGAGCCAACTGAAGAAGAAGAAAATAACAATAATTGAAACAAAAGTATAATATGAAAGTATACAATAAATGAGATGTAAAAACAGTATCTAAAGAAGTGTAAAAATATTGAAATTATGAAATGAAATAAAGAAAAATTAAGAATGAAATGGAACAACACAAATACAGAGTGAGCATGCCGACTAAATACCTGAGTATTTAGGGAAAAAATGGCAAGTGCTCAGAGGGTGCCGAACGGAGGACTGGTAAATTATATGGTAAGTGAAAGAGGGTTGGAGAAGTGGTGGGGGGAAAGGGGGTTGTCGGGGTTTTTCCAGTGGGCGTACTTAAACTCGACAGATCCTCAGGTAAAAGGATAACTTCACCATTAAACTTCCTTAAAGATTAGGTCTACGCCGGTCTACCTGTGTCCGTCCCGTTAATCGCCTGACAATGGGACCTGTGGGCAACTCTTTCAGTAACAAGTTGGCTTTATCACAAAAAAGAATTTTTCTCCATAAAAATTGTGTTGTTATAGAATAATTGATATCTACGTTTAAAATGATGAAAAATGATACTAAACACGATCTTACTGGCATCAAATGCTCATTTTACTATTAGTTGAGTAATTAGGTGACGAAAAGAATCATACAAAAAAAGTTTTTTCCCTTTCAATATTATTTTAGTTCTTCGCCTATAACTTTAAAACAACGCATTTTTAGAACAATATATTCTTGAACATAAAAAATGTACATTAAATTTCTAACAAATTACATTCTGTACCGTTTTGTCACCAGACGAACAGAAAATGCTAAAGAGCGTGGTTAAATTGATAAAAATTCTACAACTGATATAATTGAATTACAACTTGAGAACTACAAATTTTTAGAGAAAATGTCTTCATACGAAAATGAAATACCTTAAACGTCCTACAAAACGCATTATCCTGGATTTTTTTCTGGCAATCTGTTTATCATCTTCTGTGCGTGGAAGTTTTGTGCACATCTATGTCGAAGAGTCGATACGTATTATTTAATTGCATCAAATAGGGTAGTACTGATTTTTTTATATGATGAACCGAAATTTTCGACCTCAACCGAAGTACCAGAAAAAAAAGAAAAATTTCAACAATTCTCAGTTTGCATGGATTTTAACTTTCTAGCAATGGGTTTTAGAAATAAAATGCCATGTAATTTTTTCAATTCTGTGAATTTACAAGAGTTAAAGACCAGAACTCGAACCGTATTTGGACCACAGACACCATGCAAGGAAAAAAGTACACGTTGACTTCACTACATAGATGTGTACTAAGTTCAACGCGCACAAGCGGATAAACAGATCGTCAGAAAAAAATACTCTGAAAAACAAATTTTGTTGGACGGTTAATAACTTTCATTTTCGTATAAGGACGTTTTCTCTAAAAGTAAGTAGTTCTCAAGTAATATACAAAATACGGGAAAAATAAGTATTTTTATCCATTATACAATCGCGCCTTATCTGTTCGCCTGACGACAAAATGACACAGAACATAATTTGTTGGAAATTTAATATTACATTATTTAGGTACAGTGGTGTTTTGTTCTAAAAATGTATTATCAAGTTATAAGCGGAAAACTGAAGAAAGAGAATTTTAGAAAATCTTAGTAATTTATTTTTGTTTGAGTTTATTGTTGAAATCTTGTTGAAATCTGAGCCAGCAGCTTCGTTTTTTCCTCTCCTTTCTTGTTTTCCTGGAAATTTTTTTAATTAAAAATTATGGAGATGCTGCTAAAAAGAATAAATTTTATTTGAACATGAATGAATTCTTTATAATATTAGATAAGCATCTGATGTATTTTATACAAAATAGCTGACAACAATATAACACATACTAGGATATTTTCTCTTTAAGAAACATACAGTGACTGGATTTGGAAACTTAAATCTATTATTCAGAGAATTGCATGAGAATTCTAGAATTCAAAGTTTTCAAACATCAGTGGTGTAGAATTTTTTAATACAATTTGTTCTTATATATTATTCTTATATTATATATATCTTGGTCTTATAGTTCTTAATTTTATTTGTCGATCTCCGAAAACATGTGAGCAATGTCTCTCTTGTAGCCAACACCCGCACATACATTACTAACAAAGAAATTCAACAATAAATGAGTAATTCATGAGTAAACACCCTAATTATGAAGATAAAAGAAGAACTTTCACAATGGAAAAAAATATTTTGACGAAAAATCGAAGTTAGATCTAAGCTTTCTTAGCGGCTAAACCTTTTATTTTTGACATTCAGACGAATAACCAAGCCTGCTGTTACAAAGATCTGTCTCATTGTTTCATTTGTATCATAAACTGCATAAAAAGCACATTTCATGATTTAGAGGGAAATAAATATTTTGTCAGAAATAAAACCGGAGTCAAAAGTTCTCCAAAGCCTAAGTGTTTGATTCTAAAACCCGAAGTGCCGAACGTAGGTGCACTATCTAGAACCAACGCATTTACTCTAGTACGATACACAAAATAATTGTTTTCCTTTCAATCATATGTTTCATTAAGCATCAAGAAAATTATAATTGGAATTCTACGCACATAGTTCTCGGAATCAGAGGCTCCCAAAACTGATATATTCGTCAAAATTTCGCGACCATTTATTTTTCACGATTACAATACTTTTTATATGCTATGTTAACAGAAGCTTAAAACTCAGTAATGTCATAAATACGTCGTGTTTGGGTTCATTTTTATTGGAATTATGTGTAGAATTCAAAAAATTAAAGATAATGGGAATAAAAATGTTTAATTGATAGCACATTAAATAACTCTCCTGTAAGTGACTTATGAAATCCATTAGCGGCAGGTCGATGGGTTCGCAGGAGGGTGCTCAGCGGGCCATTAGAGCAGGTAGAATCTGTCGAGTTTGATGGTACCCAAATTTTTAATCCCCGGTCTGACTTTCTGACCATCAGGAACTGTCGAGTTTAAGAACTCCGTTTCCAGGAACTGGCGGTAGTAGTCGGAAAGAATTTCTCAGGGTTGAAACTATTTGGAGTAGGGTGCAGTGCACTGGATTAAATTTAATCATGGATGTAAATTATTTTATATTTGATATTAAATTCTATCAACAGAACTAAGACTAACCCATGGGTTCTCCCCTCTATCCATGGCTTGCAGACTTATTTATTTTGAAAAACAAATTTTTTACTATGTACATTTTCTTGTACCTAACATCATTTATTCGTACCGCTAAGTAGATGACGTAATCACTCTTTGGACAGGGACACGCAGACAATTTGACATTTTTACTCAATTTCTCACATCACTTCACCCTAACACAACCTTCACCACAGAAATTGAAAATGACAATAGAACACTCAATTTCCTAAACATGTCTACTTCTTTAGTAAACAACCACCAGTTTGACATATTCAGGAAATATATATTTTCAGACACCACCATTCACAATTCCTCACTACACCCTCCCTCGCACAAACATGCTGCTTTCCACTACTTGGTCCATCGTCTCTTCACCATTCCACTCTCACCAGATAAAATCAGAAAAGAAATAGACAGAATAAAACTTATAGTATCAAACAATGACCACAACATCTCTCTCATTGATAATATAATCACTCAGAAAGTTAGAAATCACTAATTCCACCCTACTTCAGTTAAAATCCTGAACCCGTTTCACAAATTCTTTACGTCTTCTAACGTTAGTTCGTGTAAAACCCCAACCCTCTCTCCCCTTCGTCAACCTTCTTTCACTTAACAATGACCTCCGTTCGGCGTCCATTGCACACATGCCAAAAAATTTTCCTGCATACTCAGGTACATTATTTTGTCGGCTTTCTCGCTCTATATTTTTTTTCTTTCATTCATTCTTCCTTTGTATTTCATTATTTCAATAATTTTTACATTTCTTTCAATACTGTTTTTACATTTCAATTATTATGTACTTTTATGTTATTTTCATGTATATATACCAGTGTATGCTAGTGACGATGGCTGCTACGTAGCCGAAAAAGCTTTCTAGCAATAAAACTAAGAGCAACAGATTAACAATTATTTTTCATTCCCATATTGTGTTATTTGAGTATTTCTTCCTTGGATTAAAAAGTAATCACTGTTTCATCACGAATACTTCCTCAAAGTTTTGATGAGATATTAATTATTTGATCACTAATTAATTTAAATACCGTAACGAAACCTTTTTCCGGCGAAGTTAAAGGTATCCTGATCGGCTTCCACGTTTGTGGGGCTTCCCTGATCGTCCCACGTCGTATAGGCCTGAACGCTTTTCGACATATTACGGCCTTCCTCTCCTTCATTGAAGGTCTAGGTCAAAGGGAAAATGAGTTACGTTTTCAATAAAGAAAGGACTCTGTGGAAAAAAGGGCAGTATATATATCAAGAAATATGTATTATCAGTTGTATTTGAGAATGGAATTACGATGTACTTACTACTCAGGTGTTAGATTTGTGTAAGATATCAATTATGGCTCCTCCTAGTAATTTTTTTCTAGTTTCAATTATAGTGGAGGAGAATGTTGTCAATTCCGTTAAGTTTTTAGTTTTTTGGGCAATTTAAGGATATTGTATAATGAAAAAGAAAATGATTTTATGCTCTAAACCTGCATAAACCATTAGAATATTACGAGATAGATATGATGTTCAATCTCGTAAAAGAAGATGTTACTTCCTTACCCGATCAAAGGATTATGCAATAAAACTACTTGTTCACGGCCCACTTGCACGCGCATGTGTGGAGTGGGAGAGACTGGCCCATCGCCAAGCCTTCCTCTACCTCCGGGACGACTCCCAGTCACGCGTCACTTGGTGTCGTGTAACTATCCCGTTACGATCTTTCGTTTCTTGGAATATCTTTATGATTCTTTTTTATTTATTTGTATATTTATTTCACCCAGTGAATTGACAATAATCAAAGTTATCACTAAATAATATTTATGTGATAAAATAACAGTTTTCTTATTCCTTGAATATCAGTAATAACTTGTACCCGTCATTCTAAGTACAAGTTTTGTTTTTCCTTGATGTACAAGTAAAATCAAAAGATAGGTGGAACTTTTTTATAACGAATTTTTGCGTTGTTGCTTAAGAAGTTCACTTAAACCACAACAAGATGAAGAAGATGAATCTGCCAGGGACAATTTTGCATAACTTTTAAAGTTCAATCAGCATTGCATATTCTCACAAAAGTCACATGCACTTTTCTGATTTCGTGTTGCAAAAAATTCGAGGGTGACACACCCTCTCACCCCCTCAGTCAACACTTCCGACTTCGCTGGAAACAATTATTTTAACTAATATATCTGGTCGCATTTACTCAGGAACCAATGTGGACGGGGAGTGTGAGCGTGGAGAACGGCGAATTTTGAAGGACTTGTTTCTTTTGTACATGTGGAAATATCCGAGACGTATTATGTTCTTGCGTATGGATTTCACATTTGCAGTTGTCCCAGTAATCAGAATCTACATAATTATCTAGACGTAATTAACCTTTTAGATACGAATTTATAAGGCAGGGTGAAGGACTGCATTTTCAACGTTTTCATAAATATGAGGTTTAAATATTAAAGAATGAGTCATGAAAGTGACTGGAGTTCTTAATTTAAACTGCAAATTCATGAAGTATATTATCCTTTGCCATGAATATAAAAAGAACTCGCACTCGGCACTTTTGACATTTTTGCAAATGCCTCTCATAATAAAATAACTACTGCCAAAATAAGATACATAAATAAAAATAGTAATTTTACAAAATATATTCATCGTTTCAACTACAAACTAATTATAATTATTTAATTATGAAGCAGATTGCAACATAAGATATTTAAAAATCTACTTCATTTATCAAGTTATTTCACTTTTTATAAAATACGCTCATAAAATTATTAATTAAAATAATACTAACTTATATAAAAATTATATTTTTATAATTTTACAAAATAACGTACAAATTTATGCTTATTTCACACTTTTTTAACCGGAAGATAGGGAGAGTATACCTGTTTGAGAATAGTTAGGTTATTTACGTGTGTCCTAAAAGGTAAGAATTTTTTCTCGCGTTAAACTCAGTCCCTAAAGATGGCAAACCAACTTTTCAAAGCAGCAATAATTTTTATGCTAATATT
Source organism: Laupala kohalensis (assembly GCA_002313205.1). NCBI lineage: Eukaryota > Metazoa > Arthropoda > Insecta > Orthoptera > Trigonidiidae > Laupala > Laupala kohalensis. Next base: position 789,499 of record NNCF01127655.1, read on the forward strand.
TAAAGCTATTATATCGCTATTTTCCTGCCAGAACAAAGCATTTGTTGGTTCTTTTTTAAATGCAGTTTGCTAGATTAGAACAAAAGCTAGTAAACATAACTGAAATGAATATATAATGGTTTTGGATTGTGGGACACTACCTATAGTATATTATAGCTGCAATGAAAATTTTGTTGCTTAATAATTTTCCACGGCAAACGATGTTTTTAAATCTTCAGGCTACAGAGCATGCTCAGGTAGAAATGTACATTTATTGTTAAGATCATAAACTGGAAAACATATCTAAAATTAAATAATAATGGTTCTGGATTATAGAACACCACCCCTAGTATTTTCTTTTTGATGAAAAATATTTTTGTTTATTTATTTTCGAAAGTAAACGATATTTTACACCTTCAGACTACACATCATCTTTAAGAGTGAACAACTGTGTAAACCAGTATGCACCAATAGAACAGAACTACTGTTTTCGGTTAAGAACAATAGGCGTGAAGATTCAATTGCTTATGAAATACAAATATTTTAAATTCTTCTTCGGATTTTAGATGTTCATGCTCCCTATCATCTTTTAAAAAAATACATTAAGTTTCTATTCCAGTTTAATGTACAGTACCAAACTGAGCGCACTCCTTCGTCAAAATGTCTATAAAACCGAATTTAACGATAAATCATTAGTCATGTTTTTCTCCATTTTAGTAAGTGAAAACTGTTTGATTTGTGGAAAATAGATAAATAATTCAGTGGCTCAACCGCTTCTTTTCTTCGGAAATTTTTAAGAGTATCCTATTCTTTCCTCTTGCTGTATTTCAGTCGAGTGTATTCAATGAAGGGTTGAGGAGTGGGGGAAGCTGAAGTGGCGAAGGCCAGACTGGAATGAAAAGAACAAATGGGTCATTCCATGTGGAATCAACACTGGACCTAAATCTCACAACACATTTTTATGAACTTTCGTAGGGAGGTAGCCATCATATAGACTAAGAAAACGACCAAGTATTGTAGAAAATATTTCAACCCAGTTGGAATTTACAACAAAGTAAAGTTGAAACAAAATGCTCAACAACGGTTCTACACTAAACACTTGAATTGCTCTGGAAGCTCTTCTAACTGAGATAACGAGCTGGGTGACGTGTCATACTAGTTTGTATAATTTTCTTAACTGTGATATACTACATGACACTCGTCAAATCGGAAAAAATTAACATATTGCAAAAAACTTTTTTGATTTTTAATTGACCAAAAACGCCGTTTTGAAAATTTTCAAATTAATACTGGGAATAGTTGATACCCATGGACATCATCTGACAAAATTTAAATGTTTGATGAAAATAGATTCAGTGTTAAAATAATGAAATGTAGGTTTTTTACCGTGTACAGCCTGCAGATTTTTCCTGTTAACTCTGGCCAAACACTATTATTATAATAAATATTGCGCAAGTGTGACAATACACTGTATATGTTGTGAGAAGAGTGCCTCTTTCTGATATAATTATGAAAAGGAAAAGTTCAAATAATTTATTATTGTTAATGAAATATTACCTGACAAATTCAGTAAAATTGTTAATACATATATATTACAAAATACTCAATTGTGCTTATAATTTACTCTTACACGATTATGTGCACTAGAATAAACAGAATGGATAATATTTTTGTACAGACGTACAATACTGTTAAGATTGTATTCTTCTTGTGGCAATGGGAGACGCACCTATCTCTTGAAGAGATGTAAGCGTACATGTCTGAACTCTCTCTGATGCCTGATCTCTATCTCAGTATGACTTTGAGTCGAAAGAATTTTCAGTTTTTTCATGCATTATCTATGCTTCATTTTCGACATAATTTTCTTTTTCTTTTCTACAAGGGTCACACAGTTTTTAGCCTTTAGCTGTTTTGGAGAATTATGATTATCTATGGCATTTGAACAACAGGCGTCTGGTTGAGTTCGTTACAAGCCAGGCTAAGTCTATTAGGAATTAACTTACTATTCATATATGTATTTACATGTATTCGTAGACAATAATTTTCCGTCGAAATTATATTCTGTGACAGCTGTACTTTTATTTATCTCGAACTCCTTCTTTAATCCCATCGCTTCCTAGTTTATTGGAAACAATACATCTGCGATACGTTTCCAAGTTAATTTACCCGACTATCTACTCACTGTTTATTCACTACCCGTCAAAATTAAAGCATCAGAAATGGAATTTGGAATGGTCGCATTATAGCGAAACATCACCTCGATATAGTTTAGGTACCATAGTTTGAGCAGAAAATTGATTTTTCCCGCATATTCGTAGGGATGGCATATCTTCGAATGCAGAAGATTGAAATCGCGCGTATTAAAATTGATATTAATTGAAAAAATTGATTTTTTAAGGGCTGCTGCCTGGATCGGACTGAAAATCGTACCAATAATGGTCCATTAACTGTCATTTAATGTTTAATAGAGTGTTTCCGGCTCGAATAAAAACTACCTTTACAGTACACCCTTAACTTTGCCGTACCCCCACGGTTGATTCAATTTTTTGCTATAGTGGTCAGGCTTAAGAACGATGACGTCAACGTCCCCCATACGTTTGAGAATTAACAAACGTAAGTCTGTCATGTATCTGAAAGCTATTAAGCGATTATAAGTTTTCCACAAATTCCTAGGAAAAGCATGAAATGGTCTATATTATTTTTAGTGCAGGTAAGTCTTATCCTGCATACGTTTCAGTCATTTCGTCAACATGGGACAGTGAAATTATATTTTATGTATTCTGTTGTTGTCCAGATAAGAGTTTTGTTCACTGTGTAAAATTAATTAGCAACAAAATATTCAATACTGTAACAAAGCACTACAAGTAATGTTCTACTATCTAGAACCAATATTTATTCGTTGCAGTTATGTTTGCCAGCTTTAATGTTAATATAGCAAACTGCATTAGAATACATAGTAATAAATGTTTTTTGTGGTAGGAAAAAAAGCGATATATTAGCTTTAAATATTGGCATAAAAATTATTGCTGTTTTGAGAAATTGTTTTACACCCTTTTAAACTGTTTGAGGGAAGTGATTCCTGGAACGAGGGCGCTTGTTTAGTATATTTGATTGACTTCTTAGTCCAGAAATCTTAGTCAAGACTTCTTAGACAGGAAATGAAAAATACGGCGATTAATCTCATTAATAGTACATTTCATACGTACTAATACTCACCTACAAGCTTGTACATCAAAATGTTTGTTAATAACCAGCTGTCTATTACCAATTTGAATTGATAGAATAGAAAGAGATATAAGAAAATAATTCAGTAAAGAGGAGATTATAAATGAGAGTCATGATTATAAATTTAAATCATCTCACATCGCGTTTTGCGTTTCTGTCTGCCAGCAGACCTAGACAAAGTAAGTCAGTAAAAATGAAAGAACTATGAATAAATTTATAACGTACGGCCTTTTTTGGACGATCACAATGTATATTTAACGTGTTTTATTTTTTATGCTACTCGACTCGAGATTAGTCTTCCTCAGGTGTAAACAAATCATAACAAAAATTAAAATAGCAACAGAACCATTGAACATGATACTAAACGTAAATATTAACTCAAAATATGTTTACAAAAAGAAAACAGAAATCAGACAAGCGTGTTACGCAATAGTATTGCAAATACCCGATTGTTTTTCTGTGTTAGCGCATAAATTTAAACTCCCATTGTTGTTTTTCATAAATATAATTTCAGATATACAACTTTTGTAATGCTTTTTCTAATACTAAAGAGTTATCTCAAGCCATCAAGTGATCATTATTCATGTAATGGGACGTTTCTACCCTATGTCCGACTGAATATAAATTTATGGTTTTTAATAATTTGTTTGTATGACCAACATTGCAATCTTTGCATTTTATTTTGTATAATACATTATTATTCGTAGGATATTTCTTATCTTTCCCGTTTGTCATCATTTTTTTCCTTTTATTAAAAAAACAGTTGATATATTTCATATTTTAAGAATTTAGTTACACGCGAACCGAATCAGAGACTTTCTTATACCAATTAAATGAGAGTTTTGTATCCTTCCGTGTTATTGATACATCTAAAATATTAAGTTTATTATTATTTTCCATTTCTAGTGTGAATTTTAGTTATCTAGATTATATAATAAACGTAAATAGTGAAATTGTATAAATATAATATTGTAAATCATATAAGGATCATTTCAATTTCTGTCAGAAATATATTTGAGTGGGTTAGACTCATAGGCGTTTGTAGACATTTTTTGCCGATGGAGTAGGGTGTTTTGAGTAATATCATGCACACTAATCTCCACTCTTTTCCCTCCATCAGCCATAGATTTTACTTTTCCAGGAAATCAATTTTTAATAGGTTCTATTTGCGTCAAGCATGGTGTCACAAAAGTGGACCTATTGCATTTCTCGTACATACGAGAGTTAGATAATTTCCATAATGGCTTCAAATCAGCGGTGCCATGTTACCGGATCTCGTCGGCACGCCGTTTCAGCACTGGTTTTGGAATTATGTTTATTTTTATTTATATTGAAATTAGAGTTTACTTTATGAGATATTAAAAGAAAATGAATTCGAGATACAACTTTGAAATTGAATACAGCAAGGGACCTGGGCTATGCGTGAGAAGAGCGAGGTTATTTTGATTTCAGAACCAACCGACAGTGGTGGCCTAGTGGTAGCGTCATTGCTACCCTGACACCGTTGAGCGGTAAATCGTGTGTTCAAACCCTGCTCGGCTGAACTAGGTGAGGGTCTCAGGTAGGATTTCCCTCGCCTACTCCAGACAAATGTCGGTTCGGTACCATACGTTCCCAGGTATCCCAACATCTCTTCTTCCCAATTCCCTTACCCAATTCACGGTTAGGTGGAAGAGCGGGCCAAATGGCTCGAACATCGCCATAGGACATTAAATAATAATAATAATAAATAATAAATAATTTGATTTTGGCATGTGCTCAGAAAAATAGTGAAATTTGTAGGCTACGTCTTCTCATAACTACCAACATAAAAATGTGTCAATTTTAAGGATTCCAATATTATTTAAACATAGACTCTAATTATAATTATATTTCGCGAATCAAGAAAGTCACATCAAATATAACTTGTGATGAATATTCATAATTCAAAAACAGTATTAGGTTAGAAAAAATACAGGCCAAATATAAATGTCTTTTTTGTAGGTTACAAGAATAGTGAATTTATAATGCCGATAATTAACTCCAGAAAGCATTTAAATGTATAAATTAGCACGAGTTAGTTATCGAACATTTTTGAGAATGTGACCCTCAAAACTACTCTTAGGTAATCAAATTGACTCATTACCAACCCTAATTCCCGTGAAAAATAGTGACAAGCTCCGTTCTGGTGTGCCAAGCCGTCTCTAAGGTCTTCGATTTGAGATCTATGGCGTGTCCCCTTCCCCTCTTCCCCTCCTGCCATTGGAGGCAATGGAGGCGGAGTCTTCACGCAGGCTGACGAAAAAGCGAGACAGGTTGAGTGGAGTCACTTGTGTGGCTGCGGTGAGGTATAGAGGCGGTGCGGCGCGACAGAAGGCGGTACTCTGTTGGCAGTGGGTCACTCGTCTGCACCCCCGGTGCTCGCTCCACGCTTGGTTCGCTGCGCCAGTCAGCCGCCCCACCATGCGACCCACCTCTCGTGTCCTCACCACTGCGCCGCCTCCTTCCCACGCCGCAAGGTATGTCACGCATGCAACGACATCCCAGTGGCAATTCACTTAAATTTAGGAATGGATTGAAAGAAAAGTTTGATTATGAAATTGAAAGAAATCTTTGAACACGATACAGTAAAACCACTTCAGTACGGCATCCGACATCTTCGGCAATGACCATTATTTCAAAAAATAGCTTTTTAAACTAATCTTCATCACACATACTTGATGTTTGCCGAAATTTGTGATAATTATTTCCATTATTATAAGTAGCTGAAGTAACGAAAACAATACAGATGCTAAAAAATTGTTAGTAATGGATTTACAATAAGTTATTTTTTTCTACAAAATTGGTGTGTGTTATTCAGTTTCTTTCTCTTTAGTGAAAGTTATAAATGTACATAATAAATACGTAATGATAAATATATGTAAATCACGATCATTCATTGTTTAACTTAATTTCAGTATAAAACCTCTATAGTCCGGAAAAATCTTTAATCCTTAGGTTTCCTGCCAGATTAAAGAGATTCTTCTGGAGGTGGGCATAATCTTTGGGTTGACATTTAATTTGTCGAGGGCAGTCCAAAATCTGCAAACGAGGTGAACTTCTAAATATGAACAATAAAATTTCCTTCTTTGTTAATATTTACAGGAGTAGGTTTATTACATATTTCACGAATTAATGATGTTATTGTTGTAAAACTAATCTGGCTCCATTTAGACTCTTTATTTTGAGAGTGGCTCATTAACTGATTGAGGTTAATTTATTTTCCTATGTACCGACAACTTTTGTAACATATCGTCACATCTTCGTACCTTCCAATTATGGAATAAGACTCGATATACGTGTATGTCCGCTTAGTTATTAATTGGACGTGCATGTTCCACTTAGAGCAAAAGTTTAAACCAAATAATTCATCTATGTATCATGATCAGTAGTTTTAATGTTTATAAATAGTTAATATAATGTAACACTTTCAGCGAGAGGATCGATCTTTTTTTCTTTTTTTTTTTGTCTTCTGAAGGAAAGTACTCTTGTTGGATATCCTTAATACATATAAATGCTTCTCGTGAGTGCAGGTTATCTAATGCAATAACTTACCTCCTCTTGCGTAGTTCTTGATTTCGAACTATTTCTTCAGACTTCTGTATGAATTAAAGTTAAGGTAAATTGCTGAAGACTTTTCACTACTTTTTAACGAGAATTTACAGGTTGTAACTTATATCAGGAAGAGATATAATAACTCATTTTATTTTCTTCTCAATTGATTACTTATCCGCAGATTCTTCAATTGAAGCTACGATGCGAGTACTTCGATGGAAATTAGATTATGTATCGGTTACGAATATTCTTAGAAATAAATTGATTTCAGAAAATTTAGAGTTTTCTCCTGAAGAAAATAAATAAAGAAAACAGTTTTAAAATTAAAAAGTTACAGCATAAATTGTTAAACTTATAAAATAATTCAACCAGTCTTACAAGAGAGAAAGATACATCTAATGTACATTTAAGAAGGAGTTACTGGTGTTTGACTCTGAGGCACTAGTGGTGAAAAAATATTATTGGACTCGTGGGCAACTGGGATCAAAAGTAAGGGCAGTTGTTTCGGTTCGGAGGCGTAAGACAGCAAATTGAGACGAATATTCTGGTTTACTGGGAATAACAAGGGTGAATCCAGTACTAGCTTAAGAAAAGGGTCATAGGTCATGCTCTGTTTCTGTCCAATACATTTCGTTTGCCATTGCCATTGCAGAATAAGAAGTCACCTCGAATACGGAAAATATCATGGAACGTTTCACTGAAACAGTAATCGAAAACACATCGTCAAAATATATTCGTTAGTACATAGAAAAAAATTTCTGGTGTCAGGCAAGGAAAGTACTAAATCCACAGATAAGTAACAAAATTTAAAAAAAAAAGTAATTGGCAGAGGTTTTTTTCATCTCACTGGGAATTAGGACGAGGGAAAGATCTGATGCAGGATAAATAGTTTTAGTAGCCTTGTAGATCGTAATTCACAACGAGTGGTTGCAGTTCCATTTAATGTTTTTGACATATTTTGATCAAATATAATAAATTTACTGATTTTGTCGTCATGTTTGAATTTTACAATGTGTATTTCAATGCCATTTGCTGTTTCTGATTTGGCTTTCATACGCGGAAAACAAACACGCCTTCTGTACACGAGTAAACTTCAAATTTAGGGACAATATCTTGTAACATCTGTAACTATACATTTTCAAATTTCATTCTCTGTTCAAATATGAAAAAGAAACTCCCACAAGTTTTAAAATGGGTTCAAATGAAATACACTATCACAATTTTTTAATGAAATTGTTGAGTATTTTCTTTAAAATAATACTAAAAACCTATTTTATCCGTTCCCCGGCAGTCACCAACAACAAGTTAACAAGTTCTAAGTGTTGTGTAAATGTAATAAATAATAATTTCATCGCGTACATTATTATTTTTTTAATATTGTTATTTACAAACTCCCAAGAAAAAAAATGCAATTCATTAAAATTTGTTAATTTTATCCCATTTTGAAGTCCCCAGAACGTCGCTGAGACTACCAAGAAGCTGTAAATAGGACACAATCTTTGTGGCTTTTTCCTTTGTTGCGAGTTTTACTTGCAGTTGGAGGCTAATAAGTTGTGTGGAAGCGACAATATTAAAATCATTTATTGTTAAATGGTTTGATTATTTGTCTTCCTTACTGACGCCTATAAAATCGGTAATTTTATCAACTGTGAAATTACCTAGTGTGTTCAACGGATCGGGAATCTAACTTAACCTCAACACTTGATGGTGCAGAATCTAGTTTCTGAGATTAAAATTATGACAGTTTCTGTCGCGTATGATCTCATCGCAGACGTTCGCGAACAAAATTCGTACTTTAATAATAATTTTATTAAATTTAATATTAAAGAAACGTGTATTCAGTTAATATCAATTGAATTGATATTGATTATCTATTTGTTGTTAGATTTCATTGATATCCATACGTTTGACTAAAACAATGTAACAGGAAAATAGCTTAGGAGGTAACAGAGTAATTAAGCTCCATATGTGCGGGACAGATGATATAATACTGTTTTTGAATTCATATTTTTTAAGACGATTTTTGTCATTATTTGCTGAACTTACTCAATATGGTACTCACACATAGAGGGTTATTCCTCACAAAGCAAAACCCATTGAATACTTGTCAAGGAAACTACGGAGAAATGTTGTTGCATTACTTTTGTTATTATGACAGAAGTGTAAGCAAATTTTGTAAAAGGTTCTGGAGCAAGTAAGTCTTGGTTTCTTGATGTCAGATTGCTTGATTCCTTGACCCTCCTTGCATTGCCCTCCGTTACGGTGAGCTCTTTCGGGTCAATCGGTCGCTCCACCGTTGAGTGATAGAAACTAAAGAGGACAGACTGAGGTCGGCTACGAGAGGAGAATTAGACAAGGGCATCAAATCTTAATCTGTTCTCCCATTTCGCTCTTTAATTCTGAATTGTGAAGACTGCACAATTTAAAATATAAAGTGAAACTTCGTCAAAACCGACCTTCCTGGGACTATAAAATTTATCTGCTATTGAGAAGAAGTGTCCACTTTTGGGAAATTTAAGTCAAAGAAGTGAACACAAATGTAATGGAGTTGGCGAACGTAATAAGTCTCTATGTATATTTTAATTTATTGACAAAATATATTAAGTATTAATATTTACGATGTGCAGATACATTAAAGACAATCAATAGCGTAGATACAACACTGGTTTATTGTCAAGATCTCATGATTAACATATTTGCACTATGGTTGAGAACAACGTTTCAAGGTTCTTGTTTAGCCTCCTCTTAAAGTTCACTAATGTTGTTATGCCAGTATTTTGTGTGTGAAATGTTACATGTCAAATTATAAAAACAATAATTAAGTAGGATCATGAAAAAATTATATAATCTGCCACATCAGTATTGTATCATTCAATGCTGTTACGTCCTTTCATCATGACGCTCTTTTGTCTTTAATGAATCTGCACATTGTAAATATTATTAATATATAATCAGAGAGTGAGAAGACGAAATATATAAATAAAGTGCTTGACATTCTATGCTCAAAATCTTACTAATTTGTTCATATTTTAAATATTTGTTGAAATCGGAACCTGCTGTTACGTTTTTTTCTTTCCATCATATCGTTTAGCTAGTCGGGTAATTATTTTAAATTAAAATTATCGACTTGCAAACAAAAAATGCTCTTTCGAAAAGTTTGATTTTGCATCGGTAGTAGACTTTGTCGATAATTGAATGAACCAGTAGTCGATGTATTTGGAACCCAAAACTGTGATAAGGAATCCCTCAAAATAATCTCTCAAAAATTGTCTGTTTCATGTTAATCATTTATTCACAATATTGTGGAAACATCATACACATTTGTAATTTACATTCTAAGCTTTCATTAAATAATGTGTAATGTTCAATACATCCCAAACTTTCTCTTTTTCAGTCATACTTAAATGTATATTTTGTGTACCCCATTTTCGTTTGCAAGAAGGAATTAACAAGAGTTTTAGTAGTCGACTTTAACAGAGCCAGAAGTCGACAACCTCCTGTCGACTACAAAACAAAGGCTTGTAACCAAGAAAAAAATTCCACTAGCAAAATTACAATTTTTCACTGGTAATTTTGAAAGTTTACATAAATTGCCTTGAAAGAATAAATTGAGTTCAGTAGTAATTTGTGGGTCGACATCTGAAAATGTGAAAAAATATGCACTTGTAAGTCCACACTCTCACACCTAGCTGTCCACAGAAATCCAAAAATAAAAACTTCAGTTCACAAGAAAACATCTTCATTATGACGATAAGACTATTTTTGATTATTAATAATAATATTTAGACGAAAAATCTGAGTTAATCGAACCTAACTTAGCGGTCACTCTTAGTTCCGTTGAATGACCAATCGTGATGATTAAAACTTTTTTTCTGATTTACGAGGCATTGAATATTGTGTCAAAATTGAACTCCGAAGTCATATTATATGGTTCTAAAGCCGAAAGTGTCGAGCACTGGTGCATATACCCGGAAGTAAATCTTGAAAATTCACTCTTCACTACCCAAAACTGGATACAAGAGGTTTCTTGCACCAAATCTAATCTTGTGGGGGAAATGATGTAATTCTTGTCTGAAATTTTCCTAAGTGTTTTGATTTTTGTTATGATTTTCGCCCTGTTTTGATTTTTACTCCCCGTACAACTTTTAAATTTTTGAAGTCTAATTCAAAATTCTGGAAACAAAACGTACAATCGGTGAATTTCAGTGCTTTCTCTGCTTTATTAGTGTTTTGCCGATATCAATTTTATCCTTTTGTTGCGTATATTGTGTGGAAGTGGGATGTACTGAAACTCTACCACATGAGAATAACTCGTTTATTGCTATTTCGCTAAGCGAGCTACAAAGGCGCGAGTGCGCGGACGGGCGGCGAGGTAAGAACTGACCGGAGGGCAGATGCCTTCCGACTCCGCTGCCCTTGTCTTCCAGATGTTTTGTGTGCCACCCACGGCCAGTCTGGCACAAAGGGGCGGCCGGAGAAAATGTCATATTTCGGACGCATTGCAGCCGGGTCGGTGTCTGCGTGGGTGGCGATGACGCCACAATTGTTTGATTTATGATTTGTTGTTAGTTGTAACGATGATCTTCGTTCGTATACCGTCGAATTAGGGACTGATCTTTTGTTTCTGCGTCTACATCGGTACACGAGAGTGGAGGAACATAAGAAACTTCAACAGGTGCCGATAGAGTGAACACAACATTGTCTGAACCATAGAGGAAACGATATCTATACAAGGCGAGGGAGACTGTTGTGGGGAGAACCTAACTGGGAATGGAGCTATTACACTTGGATCGTCACAATGTGAGGAATAAGTGGGATAGTTGTCGTCGTAATAAATGAATAGAAGGAATATGTACAGGGTAAGGAGAGGAAGGAAAGGAATATAGAGTACAGAATTATTGAAGCTTAGTTCAATAAGCGATGTATTACGAAATAACGCGAAAACAATTGCAGGAAGATTGAGTAGTTAGCCGGGGCGTACAGACGCAAAAGCGGAAGCAGCGCCGAAGCAGCACGTTTTCTGTGGCTCCGTTTTGTGAAGGAGATAAACGCGAATTGAGACACAGCACGGAAGTGTGCCACACATGCCTGCCTGACCGTTGTGGACTTGCCACAAAAGCTGTACCACGCACTCATGTCTCGCAGGTGTGCCATACGCTGCGCTGCGTGCTCGACTGCATTTCAATGTGCGCCCCAAGTAACTCTTCAAATAATATTATGACGAGTATGCCTGGTTTTTACTCCTGTAGTCTACATTCTTGATTGTTTTAAATTAGCTTGGTGTCATAATTAAAATATTTTGGTGTCATAAAAAGACTTGAACTTGTGAAAGGGTGGGTGGTCGTAAATTTGGTTTTGTATTATTAGGTTGCAATGAATAATCCAGTTTGTCCTTGTACTTCTGTTCGCTTGAATAAACCGAAATAACATGCTATGTATACTCTCGCTTCCCGTGAGCTTTGAGAACAAAAATTTGATATTATTCTTAGTAGAGTACTTGATATTATTCTTAGTAGATCCTCCAAGTACTTACCACGAACCTCAGGTTACTGCATGTAAAAAATATAATTTTATAATAATATGCTGTGATATAATGCTTGTTGTAATTTAAAAAAATGGACTTGATGTAACTAAGAAATAATATTTCCGAACGTTGGCGTATAAAGCTATTTTAAACTCTGAACAAAACTCCGTAGTGCTGGACAGCAAGCTCAATGATGATTATATTTCAAAATGGTTTCTCTAATTTAAATATAAATTACCTCAAGAAGAAAAAACTAACATAACATGAAACTACGTTTAGTTGTTTTGAAAGATTCTGTCTATAAATTGTCATGCTAAACAATAACAATTTCCGAAATATTTACTGAACATGCCGAACCCAGTGGAAATTCTTTTCTGCTTTGCAATAAATTTTTATAGTCACTACGACTAGTGTGGTACAAAAAAAGTATATTATTGGACTTGAATATTTTTATCCGATTTCTCCTCGCCCTTGCAGCTGTACCGCCACGTTGCTTTTGTCAATTCATACAACTATATGGCTCATCGATGCGAAACAATCTGTATCGCGGTAAGCGATCCCTTCCTGCTGTTATCACGCAGGGTAAGCCGGGGTAAAAGGTTTGTATTGAAGTTTGAACAGATGGGAGAAGATTTTCCCCGTATATTCGGTACGTAGCTCATTCGCCTACCTCCCGTCAGTCGCCTTGTAGCACCCCGTCGACTCCGTGTACTGCACACTGAAGAAAATGAGATGAAATAATTTTTCTCATTTTCGATGTTATTTTTCCGCAACATTTACGTAAAGTTACTTACTCAACATAATTATCAAATGTTTCAACCATTTTTTATCTGTTTAGTATGTATAATAAACTTTCAAATGCTCCCTATAGATTTCGGGTTTCCCAGTTAACGAGCAAGAAATTCCGTCCAAACAAAACTGTTCGAAAACGGGTAAAAGTTTGCACGTGACTTTCCCCACAGCTTCAAACCTTGTCCTGTGACACTGTTTCAAGCACAACTTTTCTTCCTTTTTTTCTCTTTTGTGTAAAATTAATGGATTACTGATATAATAAAAGTAAGTATTGAGTATTCGGTAATTCATGGAAGACTTCGATCAGTCTTCAACGAGGATCAAGAAAAGGATCAACATTGTTGATTTAGACAAAAGATTTTTCGGGCTCAACCTAAAATCCTTGAGATTTCTACTTTACTCTTACACTAAGAAAACTATATTAAATGCCATTCTCAGATGGTTAGGGAAGATTTTACCAAAGCTTTCCTAAAAAAGGAACAGATTATCTCGAAGGATCCCACGAAAAGCGAGTGTGGCTCGGACCATGGGATAACAGATTCCAACTCAACCAATACTTTGACAATTTGGAACAAACACTCTTTTCACCACATAGAATATTTAATATGGACGAAACTAGAGTTCAAACGGTTCCCAATAAAATTCCCAAGCTCATTGGAAACAATGAGGTTGGCAAGTCTGTGTCCGCAGAACATGGAAAATTGTTACTGTTGTCTGTGCTATGAGTGCCACTGGAAACTTTGTACCTCCATATTTTATATTTGAAAGGAAGAGAGATGAATTCGCAGTGCGAATCTTCGCCCCGAACCGCGGGGCAAAGGTTTGCAAACATATTTTTTTGAAAAATAAAAAATTTGGATTCTTTAATTATTAAAAATTCACATTTTTACCTTAGGTAGAGGAGATATTGAACTACAACACAAGCCATTATTGTGAACGATTAAATTAACTCCAAACAGTGAAAAATCATAGTGTCAAAAATGCGAACCTTTACCCCGGCTTACCCTACTTCAAATCTACCGCGGTATCGCCGTGACTCAAATAGGGTACCGCCGTGACCTATTGCAGTATGTGTACCCAGGTCTTTAGAATACAAATTTCTATTTGAAAACATGATTTGAAAAAAATTGCAGAATACATAGTAATAAATTAATTTATTATTAGTAGGAATTCACAATGTCAATCAATTAACTATAAATACTTAAATAAATTAAATGACAATAAATAAGTGTACACGGGACGATCGTGATGTAGTGTCCGTATTCTAGTATTTCGTGATGGGGTTCTTCACTCCCATCACCTGATAACTTCCATTGTTTTTTTACTCCTGTTTGTGCTGCAATAGTCGTGTTGCAGTTGTTTGAAGATTGAATTTCAAAATATTGTTCTCAAATCAATTTGATTACGAAGCAATGAAGGCGAGGTCAAGAATTCAGGATTTCAAGGAAAACTCACCGTACAATTTTAAAAAAGTTAATAAGGATCTGGTCGATTTCGCTAACTTGACACTCTTTGAAATCATATTGGATAATTCGTCATTCCTTATTTACTAAAGAGGTCCATAGTGGAAAATATCGTAAAAGAAATCTTTTAATTAAAGAAATAAGTGTTAGTATACAAAGGAGGGTACGTTTAACATGCTAGAAAGTGGAGGACATAATTGCTGATGGACATGAAAAGTATTTAGAACGAAACATTTTCCTTACGTTTTGCTAAACATATTTTGAAATCGGAATATTCGAGTAAAAACTGGTTTATTTTATTTTGTGTGATCATGACCAATTTCCTAGTTCAGAGAAGTATGACTAATGCAATAGGAAAAGATTTGTCCGAGGTTTTCAAATGAATTTCAAAGAATCAGGTACTATAACAAGTTTGAAGTCAATCTGTGAGCAGTCTAGTGGATTAAAAAATTCAATCGAGACTGCTCTCTATAAATTGGAGTACCTGCGATCTTCATTAAATGTCTATTGACAAAAGTGATTCCTCGAAAAATGTTACTTTCGGCTGTGAAGTTAGGTTACATATTGCCATCCCGGAAGAAGAATGAAGTAACTGCAAATTTGTCAATACTCGTTAGTGAGTAATATGTATCAGAAATACTATAAATTCGTTTTATTCCATAAACCGCGTGCAATATCATAAATCCGTTATACAGTTAAGATTTTTACTCTTATTCCTCTTCGACGGTCGCACTATGTACTTGGGTATCAAGGAAGAAAAAGTTTGAGAAATGTTTACCGCAATATCAAGAAATTACTGGAATAGACCTATACGTTGAAACAAAACGTTCCGTGAAACAAGCAAAATAGTTCACCAAATCTGAAATATGAGTTCTATTAAACAAAACTTTACATAGTAAATCTCGAAATAAATAGCTGAAAATACTATGGAGTTACAATTTCTTGTGACTTTTAATTCAGCGAAGCACATTGGATATCTTCGTTGGATGCTTCCCCATGAATTCAGATTAAAAGTATAATATGAAATTATTTTAAAATTTTCTTGTAGTTGAATGTCTCATTTCAATATGTAAATTTTGATTGGTATGGAGGTGCAAGAGTTGACTTCATTTAGCTTCTTTTATATTAATAAGACAAACTTATTTTTAATATGGGAAATTTCAACTTCCTGATGCTTATCTTTCAAGTAGGACTTTAGTCATTCATATGCCAACGCAGGAATGTCGTATGAATGCAGTTTTGAGAGAATTTCGTGATTGATTACATCAAATACTTTCGATAAATCAAGGAAAATATTTCGAGAATTATCTCCACGGTCAAGAGAATTGGTTACGTCTTTTAAAAAAGAAAATATGGTGCGATTAGTTGAAAGGAAGCCATGCCGATCGTTTGAGATAACATTATTATGCGATAAGAAGTTTAAAAGTCGCTTATACAAGAATTTTTCCAGGATTTTTGAGAAAGTAGGTGATAGGGTAGATAGCTTCCAACATTCGTTTATTTCCTTTCTTGGGTAATGGTTTCACTTTAGCTTTCTTATATGTTAGAAAACACACCTATTGACAAAGTTATTGAAAATCCGAGTGATAGGATTCAATATAACGCGAGAGGAAGATTTTACTATAAATTCAGGCCATCTATCCTTACTGAAAATTTATTTCTTAATGAACTGATTACACTCATCAATTTCCAAATGAACATTGGTGAAATTAACATAGAATACGGTACATGGTGGATGTATTCGGTGAACATTGATTTTGAGTTACTGATTTCTATGTTTTACCTGCTTCTGAGAAATAAGAATTAAACAAATTTGCGATGTCCCTTGGAATTTATACAATTTTCTCCATCGTCTAGTTGGGAAATGTTTTCTTTGCGATTTTCTGAAGGTGATTTGTAATTTATACAATATTCTACATTGTTTTGGTCCGGTTGTTCGATTTTAGTATCTGCCGTCAATTTCCGTTACTTCAGCTGCACAGACTACTTTTCGAAGAATGGACTTATATTTGCGGAAACAATCATGAAATTTGGATGTTTGATTATTGAGTTTTGAAAGAGAAGATAAATGACGTTTGTTTTTGGAAGAAATTTTTATCACTTGTTATCCATCTGTTGTGATTGTTTACTTTAAGTAACTCGAGTTTAATTGGAAAGCTATAACGGGAAAGCTAGAGTTTTAATACTTTAAGAATATTGAAGAATAATACATTGAATTTATCGTCCGTATTTTCACAATTATACAAGTCATCCCAAGTTTCCTAATGTATTATAAAAAAAATGTAAAAACGGATATTTTTTGTTAAACTGTTTGAGTGTGTGAAGAAATGTATATGGTTTTAATTTATCTTAAACAGTCAGTATTTGGGAAAACCCGCGTTAAGTACTTGAGAAGTATACGAGTGTCTACGTTGACAATTGACTGGTCTAGCAATGGTTGAGATGAACTGGAGAGGCGAGTGGCGTCGAATATTGTCGTAACAAGACTGAAGGAGCTGATTAGATTATCGAATCGGAAATGCTGTCTTTACATTTGTTGGGCAGCACAATTTTACGTTGTTTTGGACGGTTGTGCTGACCAGTGCGGATTTTGTGAGGAGAATTGACGGGTTTGGATGCGGAATAGGATGGGAGGAAAGCAGGATCGGATTGGGACTCCGAAAAGGTCAAAGGCCCAAAATCGATGGGAGGAGGGAAATTTTGGAATATCGACTGGTTAATGCGCTCTCATCTTGATAAACATTAGATATAATCCATTATAAATCATTCAAAAGTATCTATATTATTTGAATTTTATTTAGCAGGTAGTATAATTAATGATCTTATGTTGACTATCAGTGTGTACAAACATGTATAAAGTATGCTTTACTTGAGAACAGTTACTTGAGAAACTGTAATTGACAAGAAATTAGACAAGATTCACCCATACGAAATGGAACTTTGACTTTTTTAAAGAAAAGAGCATTAAAAAACATCATTACTTTCCGCCTTTTATTAAACAAAGATAGTAAAATTAAATGTTCATCTAATGAAAAGTACGGAATATAATTATTTTTAATATAAATATGAGCATAAAAGTCGATTAAAAATTTCGAAAAGTTACAAATTAGTCAGCATCAAATTACAATCATTGATTCGGAATTCATCGTAGCTAACTGAGTATTGTTTTTATAGAAAGTTGTATAGATGACTTTCAAGATAATCCGATTTGACAATTAAGCTACAAGTATTACACATCTCTTACTGAATTTCTAAAAGGAAAAATATAAATTTGCTAAAACATTTTTACTCTCCATGAGAATTGTTGAAGTTTACAGTCCGTCTCTATGAAGGAACGTTTCAACAGACTTGTATTACATTGCTAAGCAGCTTTCTTACACTAGCTACGGCGGAAAGAGATACCCGTCCACTCCCTACGTGCTACAATATAGATAATCCCTTGATGGTGCACGACTTAAATAGATGTAGTGATTTATTTTTAATACCTATAATTTTTCTAAACGGCAAATCGGCGTTTAATCACTTTGTTTTGTTCACAGATAGTTAATTATCGCTTTATTGACCGTTTCAGCCACCAATTCTTTCATTTCATACGATAAGTAAAGACTCCAATTCATTTGAGAGACTTGAACTCTTCGTGAATTTTCTGTTTGAAAAGGTGCGCTCGCAAACTTACCCGAGTTAATGGAATCGCCAATAAGTACTTGTAAATTTTATTTTGTTTGGGGCACATTGGGGAGTACAAATTGTACTTGTATATTAATTTATATACGCATGTGACACACGTTTGATAAGGTTAGTTTTCTTTACAAAACAAATTTTCTTCGTCAGTGTCTTGGTTGTCATGTTGCTTGTCTTCTCCAGAGAGTTCATTACCTTTATAATTTTCTTTCAAATTTAAAGAAAATTGAGGCCATAATTCAGCAAATGACTGCAAGAAATTTTCTATCCCATGACATATTTGAAAAAGGGTACCCTCCTTAGCCAATTATTGACGGAGTTGTGCAAATTATCATTATAAATGTCCCAATTTTTAAAAAACTATGTAGTTATTAATGAAATAATCTATTAAAGAAACTCCGTAAGGAAATCTGACATACTTTTGAAGAGTGAATATTTAATTTATTTTGAGAATTTCTCAGTGCAAATTGTACAATAGATTTTAAACAATTGACCAGAAGTTGATACATGGGTATACATGTACATATAATATTTATATTCTATATAAAACTAATGAGTCCAAATGCAATATAATTACGATAAAATTAAAAAGGATAAGATAAATCGTAAATGGAAGAAAGAATCTGAACTAAACCCTTCATTTTCACGTGATTATGAAGTGTTTAGATTCATATTCTCTGTAGTTTCATGTAGATTGCAAAAGTAAAATGAAATTTTTTTAAAATGCCAATTTTTTGGTCTACTAGTTGACTAATGGCCGATTTTAAGAACCGCTGCCAGGAGCGCTTCCGCGCTGGGTGACTGTCTGGTGGCGGAATCGGATTTGGATTTTAAGAACCGCTTCCGGGAGCTGAATGGCTCCCTGAACCAGCCGACGCACCCGTTGTTGCTAGCAGTGTGCAACCAGTGCTCCCAGGTGACTGCCTGGGTCGGCCATGCCAGTTTTGCTTTTGCTACCTCACCTCTCGTTTGTGTTCCGCTTTGCTCCTGTTTCTCTATATATTACCGACATCGCTTTGTTTTGTGGGAAATCTTTCTTTTATATCTGCGACGTCTCATCTCTCCGGACAATATTTTGGAATACCTGTGACCTTGCTTCTCGTTTTGGACAATCTTTCGTAATATTTGTAACAATCCCCACGATTTTTGGAGAAATGGAAGCAGACATGCACGAGTTTTTCGAGTATGTTGCGGTAGGCTGGACGTAGAAGTGACGAAGAAGAACGGGTACCACGGAGATACATAAGGGATGTACGTAACCCTATTGAGATGTTATGGTCCGCCCGTTATAAGAAGAGGTATAGTTTCGAGAAGGAAACCGTTTGTGAAGTTCTCTACCCAATGGTGAAACCGTTGGAAAAAAGTGACCGAAGAATAGTGCATTATTAGCTTGTGATGTATTTGCTTATTAACTGCAGAGTGATAATGCTGATAAATAATAATAATAAATTTATTGTCAAAAAACAGTACAAACTGCGTATGACCACGTGGAGGATAATAAACTAATTTACTCTCCGGAAGCAAGCAAGGGACCATCCCATCATTTCCGATCAAGGGCTCTAAGGCAGAGGCGGATTCAAAAATTTCAGCAAAAGTTCCTAGATAAGATAAAAGTTAGCTGCGAGTTATAATACATATATAATGTCAATATGTTTGTAATTTAACGCAAATATGTTTGTAAATTTACATGTACAAGTTATTATCGAACTATAGATTATTCTGAGTATAGTGTTTAAAAATCATAAGAGTTGAAAAAAACACTAAATTCACGATTTATTGTTACAATAAACACGCCCCTAGACAAAGCCTAGAGAACCTGTATAAGAAATCCGCCTCTATCCGAAGGAAAAACGGAGAAAAACACTGGCCAGGATGGGACCCCCCACGATATACATGGGGTCGGAAATTCAAGTGTATGTGTTATTGTGAAGGAGATATCAAATATTCTGCCGAGCAAATTGCGCAATTATGTATTACTTCCCCAGACAAGGAGGGAAAGTGACGCTATGATTTGAAACATTTTTGATATGAGAAGTTTTCCGGAAGTTATTGGTTGTGTGGATGGGACTCATAAAAATTGCACTTCCTGGAGGAGAAAATGCAGAGGTGTTCAGAAATAGAAAAACATTCTTCTCATTGAATGTGCAGGTAAGATATTAAAATAAAAGTTCTATGTGTAGGGTTTATCAACTAGTATATCTCAAACAGTGTATTTCAAACATACTATAATATTGCCAGCATCTTTCAGTTCTTCTTAAAATAGTATTGTGAAGGATGTTTGAAAACTGTGATGTAGGTTATATCTATTACACATAAGTTAACAAGTTTTCAATTTTTTCAGATATTAATAATGTCATAGCCTTTCATTTTATATTATCGTTTGATGAATTTAAAATCAATTAATATTGAAAAGTTTGTTTCTGAAATTGGTATTGAAGAAGCTCATAGGTGAAATAGTAAAAAAGTATTCATGTATTTGTGGCTGTATTTTCTATTCCAATATGAATTTCAGTTCTTTCTGGCATCCATATATTAAAATGAAATGTAGGAGATATCTTAAATTAATTACATCATTTGGTACTGTACTGAATATTACTCTGAGAATTGGCTTTTATCTCATAGCCAATACTTTAATTATTCGGGATCAATATAGTTAACTATTATTTTCCCTTTACAAGGTAATCGAACTGGAAAACGTTTGTGTGATATGTATTATGTTTTTGATACCCATTAGAAATTATCCCACCATAATGTTTAAAATATCAATGTTCATCGTAGCAGGTCATGTCTTACGAGGTTCTAACAGTTTCTGAGTAAGTTATTTTTCATTTCTAAGGACGTCTCTTCACCATTCCACTCTCACCAGATAAGATCAAAAAAGAAATAGACACAATAAAACTTATAGCATCAAACAATGGATACAACACCTCTCTCATTGATAAAATCTAACTTTCTTAGTTATTATATTATCACACAAAGAACCTCACACTTACTCCAAACAATAATATTCAAATTAAATATGCAATCCGTTTCATAGGCCCCCTCTCACTTAAAATCACTGATTCATTAAAACATTTCAACATTCACGCTACCTTCTTCTCCCCACAAACATTCAACTCAACCCTATGATGTACTGAGGATCCCACTCCCTAACTCCTCCTAAGTGGAGGTACGCTCTCTCATGCAGTGATTGTTCCTCCGTGTACGTGGGTCAGTCTGGAAGAACGTTCAAACAAAGAGCACAAGTACACATAAATGCATGGAAAAATAACACTAAAGTCTCTCGCTTCGGCAACCGCCTAGTAGAAAACACACACGCATTCAACATTGTTTTCTACTTCTAATTATGAAAATCCTTCTCAGATTTTGACCCCGGATCAATTTAGAAGTTTTATATATCCATAGTATTCTAAAAAAACATTTCTCTATTAAATGAACAAATCCCTGAACTTCATTCCCCTCTCATGAAACTAGCCTTCAAATTCCTTCCCTCTCACCCCCCAACTCTCCAGG
>NNCF01127655.1:811274-831989 GCA_002313205.1 Laupala kohalensis
AGTTAAAACCCTCGGAAATTCTTTCCGTCTTCTGCCGCCAGTTCCTGGAAAACTCCGACAGCCCCTTTTCCCCCGCCCACCCCGCAACCCCCTTCACTTTCCATATAATGACTTCCGTTCGGCGCGCTCTGCACATTTGCCAAAAATATTCTCTCACTAATCAGGTTCTTTTCTTTATTTCTTTACAATGAGCAACATACAAACGACGTTTAATTTATCATTCATTTCTAAGGATTTAGTAAGTAATTCTTATAACAATATTATTATTTTTATGTCCAAGTATAAGGATTTTTTTGAAAATTCTTGTTGTAGGTGCTGACAAGCTCAGATATGGAAGTCCTTGATGCAGTACCTAGGTGTCCTGGATAGTTCCACGATGCTAGGATATTCTGCCTTATCGGTCTTGGAATACCATTCAAAGATGACCCAGTGGACGGCATTATCCTGGGAGATAGTGAATATCCCTGTGAGCCGTGTCTTTAACACCAGTCCTCAATCCGAGGACATATGAAGAGAGGCATTAAAATGAGGCCCACAAAGGAACACGAAATTTTGTCGGTTTCTTTAAACAGCGGTTCCCTTGTTTAAGAGGCTTGTCTCTAAAATTGGAGAACGTAGCAATAGTTGTGTGTGCCACTAGTGTGCTACACAACATTTCGAGAAGGACAAATGAGGTGCCAAAAGAGGATGAAGATGGAGAAACAGAAGATGGAGATGATCTTGCACCTTATGTCTGTCAAGAAACAGGACTCCTAGCCAGAAGACATTTTATCAATAGGCATTTTCTGTGAATTTTATGAATAAATGAAACATTGCCATTTAGTTGTAATTAGTTGAGTAGAAAGAAACCTCATTTCCCTTGATTTAATGGGATTTAAATTATTAGCAAGTTGTAGTGTTAGTGAAAGCACAATGATTCCATAAATTAAACCTCGAAAGAAAACATTAGTGTAGTTTATCTAGTTTTACCTTTAAGTTTGTGTTTTATAGTCCTGATGATAAAAAATAAACAGTAGACTTGCTTCAGATGTTTTTTCTTTCCAATAACATTACCATTTCTTCCAGACGTTCTCAAAGTAATGAAACCAGACATAAATATAGATAATATTAAAGTACGGTTAATTTTAATATTAAATTAAAAATCATTCAACTTCAGAATAAGAAAATAGGATGTCTGATTAATTTAATTCAGATGATGATGAAATCTGAAGTAACTATTGAAAACAATTCCTCGGCAGAATTTAGTTCCTTGCAGTGTAGTTGTCAACAAAGTTAATGAAGATACATTTTGCACATTTATTATAATTAATTTTAATTTATTGATTGATCACCAACGAAGTATACTGGTTATATCCTTTTAAAGTAATTAGCAGTCATAGAAATTTTTATTTGGAAAATATAGTAAATTTGTGCCATCAGCAAAATAAAGTAAGAGTGTCAGAAGGAACTTGTCAAGTAATACTTAAGGAAAGAAATATCTACTGCCTTGACCTACATCAGAGATAAATTTGAAACAGCAGAGACTAGGCAAATCTGGCGATAAATTGATAAATACTATATACATATATACAAATGTATTTCTATCTTATCAGTTATCTTGTAGTCAATTGTAACATATATTTGGAATATTCGGCATCGTTATTTTGTTAGATGTAAATAAACATACCGAAGTCTTTACGTACTAGAATCGAGAAAGAAGAAATTATGTGTATCATTGGATTTCATTAAAAGCTTAGTTAATATTGCGGTGTTCCTGTGATTTACGAGTTTTTCATTAATTAGGGAAAGCTTAATTTTTTTATGGTCTAAAATTTGGATCACAATACTAACAATTGAAAAGGCTTAGTTTTTTTCATTTTATTTCTCTCCCTTGATTTGAAGAATGTTTCCTTTAATCGGGAATAGAACCACAAGTAATTGATGACCAAGAATGAAATGCACTATTTAAATTTAAATAATGGTTTCAATATGCAGATAACTGATTTGATACCGTGACTAAAATGAATATATTATTATTTATTTGAATTATTACTACTTACCAATTGCATCAAATTCAATGTGGTTAATTCTTTTCTCATCTATACCTCAGAAGAATCATCACACGAAAAGATCAACCAGGTGTAAAATACATTGTAAATCTATACGAATAATCAACGGATACCCACTTACTATCTTCCGATCAGCCATCTATACAAACAAGTAAATATTTGGAAAATTTTGTTCACAACATTCTTCGCAAGTTATATAATAACATATTTGTAAACCTGTATTAAAAGTACTACTTCAGTTTACATAATTATCCTCAGCCCATTTACAATTAATACTGATATTTTTTATGAATTATCTTTACTTGATTTAATTTAGGAGATGGGTAAGTTTAGAAATGAAAGAGGGAGACGAAGGGAATAGTAAACAGTCTGAAATCAACATTTCTCAATATTTTGGAAAGGTTTAACTCAAATTGGAATGATAATGTGTAAGAGGAAAATAAAACCACCAAATACAAAATAAAATTTGTTGTTTCAATTTTGCAAATTTTTAACATCAGTTTCTCCTCCTGCAACTTTTTCAGCTGCATTTCCTTCTCGAAGGAGATGCACCTCTCTCCGTTGAAAGATTGCTTCCTCCCACTTTTTTATTCTTAATCTTGTTTCCTCTTCCATTAAGGATTGGACATTTTTACTCCGTTTTGGAACTAAATTTTTTTAGCGTATGACTTCTCACATTTCTTACATTACGGTATCATATAATAATAGACTAAATAATGTTACAATGTCTTAACCGTTCACATTTTGGTTGTTGGTACCCGGTCTACTCCTTTCCGATACACCAGAAGGTGTATCTGGAGTATATTACCACTCCTCAGTAAAGTCCATAAGAATCTCCTGTTCCTGCACTGTTTCCTGTGGGGACAATGGTTCCTGCGTGACCACTATTTCCTGCCCGGGTATTGCTTCTTGCACGGGTCCCATGCACAGAAAAGTACTGTCTTTTACATTCGGGTCCTCAACATGCACATGTGAGCGATTTCCATCACCTCATCGAGGGGAGGGTCCTCCCTGAAATTTGTTGTGCAGGTACTTTCCCTCTTCTCCTCGACCACCATTTTCTTGCATACTCACTTAATTTTCTCCCTGCATCTAAACATAAGAAGAATCTCCATTACTATTTAAAAATAATTTTATGAAATTAAGATATGAATGCACTTGTGATTTTTTATCAACATACTGTTAAGTATTAAGTTTAAAACAAATTCGAAACACTAAATTTTTTTGTTGATAAATACATTGTATTAAATTCAAGCACAACTTATCGATGTATAAAATCAGATACAAATTTCAACAATCGTAACAGAGTTTTAATTGCTTAGTTTCCATTTTGTTAACAGAAGCATTTGAATTGTATTCACATGCAACTTTACTCCAAGCTTTTATTTTTGCTTCACACCTTGTAGAATCAGTTTGTTTATTTTCAATTACGTGCTTTCATTTCTTTATGACTGCGCATAGCACAGCTTTCTCATCTCTCGTGAAGCGTGCTGCCTTACCAGAAGTCATTTGAAGAAAGAAATAGGAGATAAGAAAGTAATAAAATGAAAAAATAAGAAGCTATAAATGACTAGAAAAACGAAATTATGAAATAATATAGATTATGGAGAAATTACAGAATAGATTATAGGAATAGAATAGAGAAATTATAGGTATGTTATTGATAAAGAAGAGATATCTAAAACTACAATAGAAAATGCAAAAATAGTACAATCCGTAAGAGTTCCAAAATCAAGCGAAGTTCGTTGTATGAGAAAATCTAATAAAGTACAAAACTGTAAACCAAGAGAGAATCCAAAAACAAAGAGCAAAAGTCGTAATATTATCCAATAGAGAATTCACACAGCACACCTCACAACTTCACCAATACCAGGATAAAACAGAAATGACCCTAACCAAGGCATGCCACAACGCATGTGCGCCAGAAGCGACAAAAGAAATACGAAATTTGTCATCTCTTACTGCCAACTTATTGCTGTATAAGTGTATATTTTTTCATTGGGGCTTTAGGGCTCGTCAACATCAAGGTCATTAGAGCCCTTGTACAAGAATACGGTATTCTGTTGCTAAGTTCTCCAATTTTAGAGACATGCCTCTTACACAACGGAACCGCTGCCTAAAAAACCAATGGTCCTCTCAACCAAATTGCGTGTTCCTTTGTGGGTCTCACTGTAACGCCTCTCTACCTCTGTCCTCTGATTGAGGATTAGTGTTAGTGCACATCCCTGTGCTCCACGTCTTCTATCTCCCAGGATAATGCCGTCCACTTGACCATCTTCGAATGGTATTTGGAATGGCGGAATCCCTTGCGTGGAACGATCCCGGATACATTGCAACTACATTCAGAACTTCCATGTGTGGGCTTGACAACAAGAATTTTCAAAAAAATCATTATACTATACAAACAAAGGATTTGAAAATGTAAATTTTTGCATTTTAATTGTTCTCACGTATATTTTTAATACAGAAACTGAATTATATTCCAATAATTGTTCGAACAAACTATTTATAAACTCAAAACAGAAGGAATAATGTTGGTAAAACCGAGACGGAGCTTCGTTCTCCTATACAGTTGCCGAATGTTACAGCTGGATGACTGCTTCCTGGTAGCGTCCCAGAAGTCGTTCTTAAAATGCGGAGGGGTAGGTGTGCCAACGGAGCTGCTGGCAGTGCACTGGGTGTGTGGGGGCTAGTTAATAATTCTCGGGATGGTTCTGAAAATCGACCCTTAGAGTTAAATCCCAAAGAGACCGAACGGTGAGCTCATTAGGGCAGGAGGGACCAGCAGAGTTCGGGAAATGTCCTAAGCTGAAAATAAAAGACAACCATTTCCAATCATTCTATATATTTTTTTTTTTTTTTTTTNGGCTCGTCAAAATCATTCTATATTGATGTTGCTAGCATTTCCTTTCCAAATACAAGGACAGAAATTGCTTGGAGATTGCTGTTGTTTGGTATTACTTTCATTAAATTTTTGCGCAGAATCCAAAATTAAATTAATTTTTTGTCTTAAACCAGCAAGGATTGTCCAGCTGGTGAATCATTCCGGCCGCCAAGAATAAATATATTTTGTGAGTTATTATGTGTCAGAGAATGTGCCGGGTCTCGCATGTTTTATAGAGAAAAGAAACTTGGACGATATTCGAATCGTTTGCTATACCTCTTGTGTTGACACATTTGACTTGCCAAACAGACATGTCAATGTGACGTCATAGTTGCCATTCGGGGCGCTGCTTATGACGTCCTTCTTAACAGCGCCTTCGTTGTGCGCTTAGTGGTAACTTTCCTTTTAATTTTTTTAGAATTTTTAATAGCTTATTTTTAATTATCCTGCGAGGGCGCATTTATCCTCTTTCTGATTCGCGGGCCAGTGACCGGATGACGAGTCCGAGTCTGGATGAAAGAAGTGAGAGGGGGTAGAAGGAGAAAATGAGACATGTCCTCCAACACACTAAACCTATTTTGTGTGAAGAGATGGGGTGGTGCATGTACATTGGAACGAACGGAGTAACAGGAATTTTCGCTGTCCTTCCAACTACCAACTGTAATCCAACCGCCGTTTGTGTTGTTATTGACCTCCCTCCAGAGCACTAATTCAAGAATCGATATATTGCACGAAGTGTTCGTACGCCTTCTGAAGGTCAGCTTCGAATGCGTTAAGAAATGCGATGGTGTCTGTTGTTGTGATTTGGTTAATAACTTACAAGAAAACCGACAAATACTGATAAATCAGACGTTTCTAATGATAAAATAAATTATTACAATTAAATAATATTTTTTATATAATATTAGAGAGACGAATTCGAGCAAATATTTCAATGAGTATTACTACAATGAGAGTTTGATCCCCATATAATTTTTAAAAAAATACTTAAAACAAATTGGTAATATGCTTGATGCTCCCAGAAAATATGAATGATGATATTGTCTTATTCTTTATTACACCTTAGAATAACACGAAAAAGCAGAATAATATGAGAGTTAATAAAGATCTGTCAAAGAAGAAATGACGACACGGCTTTCAAACCCGAAAAACATTTTACTTAATGAGACTGGCCGTGAAAGCCTTCATACTTTTATTAATAAAGATCTTTTGTCAAGTTCAACGCGCAGTAAATTTTTTTGAGCCTATTTATAACTAAACACACTCGAAACAAAATACTTAAATCATTACACTAAAGAAAATACTTGTGCAGCTACAGAATCGAAAAACCCCTAGGAAATAAAATAATTAAAACCTTAAAATGGACAGAGCTCATTTACGAACGTAGCTTGTGCTAGAAGCAAACTATCCTACCCCAAATTATCACGTACATGAAGAAATCAATTCTGTATCATTTGAGATGGATTCATCTCTTTGAATAGTATTAGAAAGTCACTGACTGAACGTTACACTCCATAGGGCTAGCGGAATAATACAGTAGGAGTCCGCTCTGATATTAGGCCAAGCAGAGATCTTTTGGAAGTGTTATTGGCCGCTGTTTGCGACTCAGTTGTTACATAATGGCTATCTTAACAACTACTTGTTGCAGCAGCCCACGTTTTCAAGAATTAAATGAATAAGAAATCAGGTATTGAGGGACCTGTTAGTCTTTCCTTTCGACCTGAGAATGAAAATATCACTCGTAGAAAGAGAAAGAGACGAAACTGTTTTGATAAACAAAGAATGTGCGAGATAACGGCTGTTTCCATATAAATATTATTCTCGTACAGCGTCTCTGTTTGATCTTCAAATTTGATTCGAAAATTTTTGTGTTAATGAGACATTGAGAATAAACGTTTGCAGACAAAATATTGGCCGTAGAATAACTTTTGGAGTCAAATGAGATTCAGTAATCGGTGTAAATAGATACCTTTTAAGTAAAATTTTGAATCAAACTCGTGTAGTCACTAATGTTCCAAACTTAAGTATTGCTTTATTTCAATTTGACTTAAATAAACCAATACTTAAGAATGAACTGAATATTATTGCTGTTCTTCCTAATTTTGCGTATATACAGTGTTGCCATTCGAATCTAATGAGTATTTTTCAACAGTTCGAATTTTCTATTCATGTTCAGGTTATTTGTTCGACGGTGGTTGGAAGAGATTTTCAATTACATTTCTGAAAAATAATATATTAAATTATTTCCTGTTTCAACAAAATGGTCTCTGCGCTTTTAAAACTGTTAAAACAGGATCTCAGAAACTGGTAGGTTGCCACTGGTTATACAGGTTCTCAGAAACTGGAAGGTTGCCACTGGTTATAGATCTAAATGTACTTTATTAAATATCTCACTGTGTTCGGTATAAAGAGCTTCGTTCACATTTAAATTGCGTAACTGTGTTCTTTTGTTTATTCAAAGCTAACAAACTCCATGTGTACATAAAAAAGAATGTTCGGCCATAAATGCATGCTTTGTTGAAAAGTACGTAAAATTTTGAAACAAAAATCCCTACATTTGTGGAGTTTATATTACGGTATAATTTCTTTTTATGACAACCAATGTTTTGTCTTGAACCACAATATTACACTTTAGAAAAACGTTCAAGAATATGATGCTTTAAGACAAAATAATGAGTTATTAAAATGATTGAAACAATAAATGTGTCACCACTCGTAAAATAATGTAATTTCTTGGTCGGTTGAGGTCTTACCTGTATGTATTCGCATTCTACTGTACATTTCCCAGAGTTCTATGGTATATTGCTTTCTCATATACGTAGTATATAGAAAGTATTGTAATCGTGAAAAAATTCGAAAATTAGATTTTAACGGAAATATCCGTTTTGAAGAATCCCTGATTCCGAGAAGTGGTTTTTGGCATAACGTCTGTGCACAGCTATTCTGAGTAAACGATGAATCAATTTAATTCGCATTTCGTATTTACGATAGATTGTACTTGTTGTTGATGCTCGTGCTCTGATTTTTTTTTTGCTTTAAGCAAAGGGTACTTCACACGAAGGTCAAATTACTCTTTTGAATGTTTCTCATAAACGGCTTCAACGATTTTGCTTAAATTTTCTGTACGTAAAATACAATTAGAATGCATTAAATCTGCATTTACGGTATTTCGCTTCAAGTTTGGTATAGACGTAGTAAAATAATTTCTGTCTGCTACATTTACACATTTTTTTCTATTTCAAGAACCTTGAAAATAATTTAACATGGATGACGCAGAGGAATTATTTAACATGGATCCTTGCACTTAGTACACTCATAATCTATCTATCTATCTATCTATCTATCTATCTATCTATCTATCTATCTATGTCGTCTATGCCATTAATTTTTATTTATATAATTTTGCAAGTTCAAATTGCAAAGAAATTAACTTGTAGTTTTTATTTAAATTATATAAGAATATTGATGTTCTGCTTGCTGTGTTCTCACGATAATAATATCCTAATTAACTTTATATTTATTAATTAATATATCTAGGAAATAGAATATAACTCGTACTGATATTATCTCTCCCAGAATCAAAAGCACAGGATTTGTATATTAGAGTTTCTTTGGTGTAAATTCTAGAAACACTATTCTTTTATAAAATTTTTAAATAGTGTAAAAGTAAAAGCAACCTAAAAATTAGAGAAAGGCAAATAGGCGACGATGTTTCAATCTCTGGCATGATGAACTGCGTAATACGGCGATAGTCAACTTTTCGAAACAAAGGGACCTCATCATAGAACTTTCTACACGCCTAAGGTATATGTTTCACATGATACTGACTTATACATGTTACAGTATACACTCATGACATCTCCACCTCAAAAATATGCAAATTCACTTGATTCAAATTCTTCAGAGAGTATATAAATGGAAGGAAGACGAGATTCGCTCCAAATAATCACATAAAACACTAAAAGTAACTCGGTTGTCACTTCAACCTTCTCTATTTTTCTTTCATTGTGAGCACTGTCGACTAGACCTCATGAAAAAACATTGAGGACCGTCTGTTAGCCATCACTGCCCTATATGAAACCTCTTTGATTGCGAAATTTTCATGTTTGAAGTTGCATCAGTGCAACTCAATAGGGTAAAAGCACTAGTGCACGACATCTCTAGTGTTCGAAGTCTAATTTGCTAATATTTTTATATTTGTGGAAATTGGAACCTGCAGTTTCGTTTTCTTCCTTCACAATAACATTCTGTTTGTCTGGTTATTTAAAAAAATTAAAATTAAAACTCGCAATTAAAATAATACATTTTCCAGAAGTCTGTTTTGGTATCAGTAGTCATCATTGTCGAAAATGAATGAACCAATAGTTGACATAGGTATTTGGAACTGAAAACCGCAATAAATAAGTTTGTTTATATAATCTTAACAATTCTTTATATCATGTTAATTAGTAATTCACAATATTAGAGAAACATCTTACATACTTTTTATTAACAAATTAGCTTACGAAAGTTTGGGGTTGGTAAATAAAATTCATAAAAGTTTTCATTAAATAATCTACAATTTTCACGACATTTAATACTTTCATCATCTTTACATAATCATTCTTAAGTACACATTATCTCTGTCCCACTTTCGTTGGAATTAAAATAAGAGATTCCAGTAGCCGATACTAACTGAACCAGTGGTCGACTACTAAACTAAGGCTCCTAGCCATGAAAAAAACTACAACTAGCAAAATTTCAATTGTTTTGCAGGTAATATTGAAAGTTTATAAGCAGCTTTTGTTGGTGGATTTGCGAGAGTGTCTACTACTAGAGCACATCGAGGTAATCATATATAATAGAAGTCGAAATGGGGTCGACCTCTGAAAATATTGGGTGGTAGGAGGGGGAGGTATCTTATTTTGTAACGCTACGTTACTGTAGGATGGAGGTTAGCCTCATTATAACGTAACGCTAACGTTCATAGGGTGCTTTTAATAATAAGTTTCTTCACTGTATTCCTCGAACTCAACCGCTCAGTGAGATCACAGAGCGAAATGAGGAAAGTCAGGGTACCAAAGATCGTCCTAAAATGTTCAAGGAAGCAACAAAAACAATTTTCTCGTGCGTGTGTGTGTGGGGGGGGGCAGGCGGTGGTTTTTGCTAGCGTTACATAGTGTTCTAGCAGCAAGAGTGGCGTAGCGAGCGGCGGGTATTGTGCGGTGCTGCCGCGTTGACCGACTCGCCACGCGTTAAATGTCCTCCACAAGAAATGCATCGAGCACGCTGAGAAAATGGAAAAAACATTATTGGGAAAGTGAACTAACAGAGGAGGTGCCCTTCGTTAACCCTATTGTGATAAACTTGAATGACAGTTCATTTGAACTTTCTGACAGTGAACGACGACTGAATTCTTAAGAAGATTGTAAATATGAAGGCTATTTAGTAAAGTAAATACTTTGAAAATATCTTGTAAATATTAGACAACGGCTATATATCCAGCAAACATTTTCAAACTCTTCCATTGGAGGCCAAAATCCTTCATAAAAAAGGTGATGGGGGATGGTAAACATTAATTTTTAAAATCTAAATTTGAAGAAACCGATGTATTTTAACACAATATGTAACAGTAAAGCGTGGCTGCTACTGAGACAGCACTGAAGAGAACCGATCAACGCGGAAGCACTGCACAATCCCCACCACCTATTACTCCACTCGTCATTGCTTGCACACAGGCAAATAAATATAAAATATTTGTTAGCACGTAGGTAAAATATTGCTTAAAACGTAGTCTCACATTGTCATCGACTTCATAACAAGACAAATTTCGATCTTCTACGACCACCCAGAACCGAGAAAACGTTGAAGTGCTAATTTGATAAAAACTATTTTATTTTACATCAAATCAATTTCAAACCTTAAAAAAAATAAAGTGTACCTTAAAGTGCGGTAAACCTTAAAAAAAATAAGTGTCTTTAAAATTTTATTGTGATCGAACCGGTAGTTTTTGAGCAATGCATTTTCAAAGTGAGCGCTTCAGTTTGTAAGAGTGGAAAATCCGTTACTTTTTTCTTTATACCTGCAATAAAATTTGAATAGGATGCAGTAATATTTTTACTTCACACTAAAAAAAGTAGAATGAAATGCCCAAAATTTAGGTATAGCTCATTTTAGTGTGGAATTAAATTTTTATTATTGCTCAAACTTGAGTATAAAGACTGTCTCACACGACAGTACTCTAGCGCTCTATTTCCACAGCTCCAGACTATCAGTCCAGAGCTCGAGAGCGCTGCTTGTAGATATACGGCAATCTCGTCACACCGTGGGACGAACCCTATGCATTTATTATCGAATTAGTGATGGGATTTAGACATTCTGTAATATACGTTTAATAGAAGAGAATCTGAATAATATTTTTATTAGTTTGCCTTAAGAAAAAGAAGTTTAACTCTCCAATAATGTACAAATAAAAACGATTAGACAACTTCAATTAACTAATAACTTAAAAGAATTTCTTACAACTGGCACGTAATTACAGGTAAAAATAAATTTGGCATTGACGGAAAGAGAATCAAATATAATCAGAAAGTTTATAAGAAAAATAGGATGCCGTATAATTTGCTATTTTTCTATTTTTTTCGGTTTCTCTCTAAATGTGTTCCGAGACTAAATTGCACCAAACATTCAAGACCCGTTTTAAATAATAATCGGGTGAGGAATTGTTAGGTCTTGTTTTTAACACATTCGTGAGCGAAAAATAGAAACTAGCAAAAATTGCAAACATTCTCCAGTTCTAATTAACAATAACTTAAGTTTGAAATGAGAACACTTTTGTGTTCTGCACTGAATTGTATACTACACTGAATTGTCAAGAAATATTTACACCTACTCTTAAATATCTCACATGCTTGGTGGTTTGATTATCACTTGATTACTGCGTTCATATATATTTCTAATGTTTCGTCACTAATTACATAAGTCTTAATAAAAGTTACTTATTCGTGTATATTAATTTTCGTGTCTAATATTGATTTGCGTTCTGCAGTTTTGTATCTCTCACACACTGAATGATTAGCCTTGTGACGTCAAAGTTAATTAAACCTCTTAACTTGGTTTAATATTTTGCGACACACAAAGAATTTAGCATATCCCCCTTTATCTACAAGCAGATACAAATATTTCCATTGATTATTAAATGACGTCGAAGATTTGCTTTCAGAACAACGCTAGAGCCACTATGACTCACGACTTCGCAGCTATGCTCTTTCGTGCGCTCCACCGGTTTGCCCTGCAGCTCCTCGGAGCTAGTTGCTCTGAATCGGTTTATGTGAACAGCCCTGTTCTAGACCAAAATTACTGATTTGTTGAAGTGTTTTATTTTGAAGAGTAAACTGCAGTCGTCTATTTCATATCCAGAATTGGATTTCTGATTCTATGCGCTTTTCCTTATATTATCGCAGGGAAGTCGTCGACTAAGATCAATGTCAAGATATTTAATGTTTCTAACTTCAGTCGCTAGTTGACACAGTGGAACAAATCTTTTTCATGTCATTCTTTGATGCATGATGTTTTTTAACTGAGGTGATTTCAAAAGTGTAATCACTTCAATTTGCATGCTATAGTTGTCATGCACTTTTCAACAGCAGTATTCCGCCGAAAAAGTGCTGTGTCGTCTAATTTCCTTCTCCACCTTACAATGTTTGTGTAAGATGTGATTTCTATGTTATATACATACCATGACTTGTATTCACTCTGATGGTGCAATACAATCGCTTGAACGAGAGAAATTCAAATCTTGTATATGTTAATTGTTTTTTAAATATAAGTTTTTCTCGTGGTATCGTGGCCTCAGTTGTTGAATCAACTGAAACTGTTGAATCATCTGAAAATTTGGACTACGATTACAGCCCTCGCAAGGAAATATCTGAGTTGTTGGCCTTAAGGTGGAGAGAATACCATAATCTTCGGTGTCTTATACCCCAAGTGTATGATTTTTTCTTGATAGTTCTAAGCGCAGTCTTCAACATGTTCTTTTACAATGAAAATATTTTGGATCTACTTCAGTTGGTCACTCAGTGCATTTGACGGAAGATTATTACATCAAATTATTCAAATATGATGAGAATAACACGATCATCTCAAGAGAATCTGAAAATGGTTGACTTCTACATGGACAACAGAAAAGCTTTACAACTTATCGTTGTTTTCTACACATGCGAGATACTCTAGCACTTGAAAAACACTGGACGCAGACAAGGTGGCCTGATGAAAGAAAGAAGGAACGATACAATTTGTCAATGAACCAGTAGCACGTGGCGACAATATTTGTTCTGCTTCCCATGAAGGTGAACCTAATAAAGCAGTTCGATCAAATTTTAAATTCCTGATGGCGAGACTTCTCAATGCATAGTTCCTGCATTTAAAAGTCTGCCATTCAAGATAGTCAAAGATGGTGTGTTCAATAACAGACAAATGTGAACCCGCGAACGTGATGTGGCTTATAAGGAAGATGAATTACTGAGGAAAGAAAGCATGACTGTTTTGTGGAAGTTAGCAACAAATTTCTTGGCAACCAAAAGATGCACAACTATGAACATTTCATTGGACGAATGTTGTTAGCTTCTTTCGCCCTTGGATTCAACACGAGAGTAAAAATTAGTTTTCTGGATAAACCCCTCTCTAAATTCCCCGAAAATCTCAATTAAACAAAAAGTTTTCCCCACTGTGTGTTTATTTAGCATCTTTTCTTATTGACATAACGTTACCTTCTGAATTTTCCTTCAACTACTGGTAACTCCGAACCCAAGGAGTAGTTACTATCTTGATTTTGTGTTGAGGTGAAACTGATGTTTTCGACATTGTAGAAGGGCGGTTTAGTGATAAAAAATAGCTGCTATGGGATTGAGTGATTTCAAAATTCAATGTTTACAGTTTTGTACATTTGAAGAACACTCTTGCGTGTACAAATCTTTAGTTTTGATCGGAGAATGTATATATTTGGAGTTTAAATTTATTTAATACTTCACATTCATGCAGGAAGTTTCGAACCATTTCTCTTAACTGCTGGTGAAAGATTTCGGAAGGAGAGATGCTTGGAATTGATCCCTGTCCCGAAAAGAGCAAAGGCTCTACCACTTAGTGATTTTTTTTTCATTAGACAAGTTG
The DNA here is from genome assembly GCA_002313205.1 of Laupala kohalensis. Classification (NCBI taxonomy): domain Eukaryota; kingdom Metazoa; phylum Arthropoda; class Insecta; order Orthoptera; family Trigonidiidae; genus Laupala; species Laupala kohalensis. The sequence goes on from NNCF01127655.1 coordinate 825,354, forward strand.
TAGTCAACGTAACCAATTTAAAATCCATAACGTAGGTAAATATCTTAGAAAGACATCATGGCAATACATTATACTGTAATAAATAATTCAATTTATCTATCTTTTCGAAATTTTATAGTAATTTGAAAGGAATAATTATTCGCGGGACAACGTTGCCTGGAAATATTGTACGTCAAGAGTGAGGCCATTGTTCAGTGATGCATGTAGCGACGAGTCTAAAGAGAAAGTGGGTGTCTGGCTTATTTCAAGTATAATAAAAGAGGGGTGAGGGCAACCTTTCGTCGAACCTGCGTCTAGTGGCTGCTTACGATCTGTCCACGGCATCTGGCTTATGTTCTATTTAGAAAGCTAGTAGCAATAACAAGAGAGGGAGTGTTTTTCTGGAACTGAGGGGATTCCGTAGAATGGAAAGGGGATGGCCTTCTGACCAGCTGAGGGGTCTTTATGCAAAACTGGTGACCTCAATTTTTGAAAGTAAACAGACGGCCATCAAGCGAAGACACTACATCACGAGACGGGACATCACGTGACTAAAGTACGATCGGAGATAGGCTGATTAAGGCAACAACGTCAAAGGACCACAGCTAATCAGGAGGAATCACTTGAAATAACTTTTAGATATTGTTGGTCAAAAAAGTTCGTGACATATTCAATAGGCGGAGTCAAACAGATCTTCTAAAGTAGCAGAAGAGGAGATGAAGATATTTAAGCACAGACAGACTACTTGACTGATGATTAGCTTACTTTTACTATGACTATGAATATGGTGGTTACGACGATTGTGATTGATAGATCGTGAGAGATTGTCGATATTTCTCGATGGAGGAGGACACCATCTTAGATCGCGAGGATTTAACTCCGTGCGACATTCGTCGAGTTTTCTCAAAGTCAACTCTCGACTTTTATAAGTTTCAACATCCGATAATGACTATGAGTGATGTTTAAACTCACTGCGAAGCGCGACCTTGGGACACTCGTATCGAAATTGATTGAATTCTCGAAACATCAGAGGCACTATCGATACCTGTTAACGTGCAGCTGACTGGCACCTACGAGGTCCTATGGGAGTTGCTGATTGGAGGGCAGGTGATTGACACCTAGTCGTAATCAACACGCCAATGAGACGATTCCATAAGTCATCTGCAGCTTTTATCTTCAATGACGTCTGACTTCGGTTCGCTACTATTGAGGTAATCATTTTTGGATGAGCCAATGACGGCCTTCCACTATCAAAGCATTGTGTGATTCGCTTATTTTCTTGTGCCTAATGTATTTGCTAAATACAATTGGCTAGATGGCACAAGCAACCTCATTTTTCGCGGCTGTGCAGTTATCAGATTGGATGAACGTTACTGTTTATAAACTGTCATGATGTTTATTGAGCCTTCAGCTCGTATGATGTGCTCCAACGGACAAGTTCCAAAAATTCCTAGATAAGATAAAAAGTTAGCAACGAGTTATAATACTAATAGAATATCAAGATGTTTGTAATTTAACACAAAAATGTTATTTTACATGTACGAAATATTATCGAACTATAGATTATTCTGAGTATAGTGTTATCAAATCATTAGAATTGAAATAATACGAAATTTACGATTTCTTGTTTAAATGAACGCGGCCCTAGACAAAAGCCTAGAGAACCTGTATAAGAAATCCGCCTCTACCGGAAGGAAAACCGGACAAATAATATTTAATGATGTAATAATATTGTTCTACAATGTGCGACCATTTTGGATTATTCAATTAAATTATATTACAATTGGCGCTCAACTTGAGGTCCCTCACTATTTATATTTTTTAGCCTTCCAAATTTAAATACATTACAATTGGCGCTCAACTTGAGGTCCCTCACTATTTATATTTTTTAGCCTTCCAAATTTAAATACATTACAATACCCGTCACACATTGAACATATTTCTCAAAGGAAATCGTCATATTATCTGCGAAGTTTAAAACTGAATATTAAAATCACAATGAAAACTACCGTGGTTACTAAATTATTCAACACGTTAAAATTCGTGAGCATCAGAAAAAGCGTCCTCCAATAATTAATGTTTGGTGATAATGACTGAGAATGTTTAGCAGCAATTAGAATATGTAATATTTTCTGTTGTTCTTCGATGTTACTGCCAGTTTTTAGGTCCAAATGTATTTCTGTATATCAATCTTGTCCTTTATATTCTGATGTTGTATAATTTAGTTGCTGACGTCTCCTCTAATTTTGTAAGTGAGCTCTACTCGTTCAACAAACAGGCTTTTGCTTCAAGGTGAGATCTTGATGAGATTTACTGAAAACGAAAGGAGACCCTCAGACGTCCTTTAGATAAGAAACATTAACGTGGGTGATGATGAAAGATTTTACATTTTGCACTATGCCCTTCGTGTTGGTTTGCAAACAGTCTCGTACAGTAGGGTAAATTGCGTCAGTGGTCGACAGTGCACCAGAGCGCGACACTTGAGGTTTTTGAACCAAATAATGTTTTAGAGAACTTTCTCGCTCCGGTTTTAATTTTGACACTATATTTAACGCCTAATAAATTAGAAAAGAGAGTTTAAATGCACTTTACGATGGAAATTATGTAATAAGAGGAGTCATTGAACAAGTATGTACGGTCATTTGAGCGACTATTACACATCCAGTGTTGCCGCTAGGAGACGTTAGATGAACTTTGATGTTTTGTCGAAGTGTTATTATCAATCATAACATCTTTTATTTTAATAATTAGGATGTTTTCTGATTAATTGTAGTTTTTCTTTTTAGATACCTGTGGTTAATAAGGTGTGAGAGGGTGTCTTCTGATGCATGTCATGATCTCAATGCGCTTTATTTGTCTTTCACACTCAACGACACATGTCCAACAACAAAATCTGCTTATAAACTTTTAATATTATCAGTAAAGTTTGATATCTTGCTAGTAGCAGTTTTTCTTGGTTTGGAGCCTTTGGATAGAACTCGACCATTGTTAGTTTCGTCTACTAAAGCAATAAATTTTAATTATTTTTTAAATGAATGAGGGATGGACAAAATATATATTTCAGTAGGACTATAAAAAGATGTAAACTTAAGATAATGGGGAAATTATAAACTACATTAAGAGTTTCATTTACAAAACCCAAAATTTGATAAGATGAATTATGAGAATTGCAAATTACATTCTCCGAGAAACAAGGAGCAGTCCCTCATTGTCTGTCAAGATATATTTCTATACAGAAAATACTGGGTACCAAATTTTTGCTCCATTAAAACCGACAGGTCTTTTAATCTCATTGAGATGATCTGATTCTAAATATTTATTTAGTTTTTCTCTCTGAGCCATTAAGTGCTATTTTACAATTCAACATTTCTGTCTCTCCTTCTTGATTAAAAAGTGATTTAATGTTTTCATGTTTTTCTTGTAATGAAAAATAACAAAATACTAATAGTAACATTCCAACGTACACTACTGAAAACAAAAAAGGGCCCATTTATTTTTCTAAGTCCCACGCTCTGAGCAGTTTTGGATTTGTTAAGTTTGCAACGCCTCTCTCCTGCTCCATCCCCTTCGACTGGGGAAGATTCTTTCGACCAATCGTAGGTCTATTTGAAACGGCTCCCATATTTGGCAGACTAATAGAAGACATCGTGCCCCTGGTAAATCGTAACGAGATAAAATGTTTCATTACACCGCTATTAAAGAAATATTTTGTATTTTTTTATTATACACATTTTGAACTTTATAACAAAAATATTCTGTATATTCTTGACTTCAATAAACTTTACCATTCTCTATATTTAAACGACATCTCGAGATTCGTTGCCTCCCAAGGTCTTCATAGACAATGTAAAAGATATTTCTGTAAAAAACGTTTGCGTAATACTGTGATAAATATAGTTTTTAACAGAATTTGAATATAATTGCAAGATATCGTATGGAATTGGTATAATTTGAATCACAAATTACTTATAAATATTCCTATAATTTCTTATATTTATACAGTGAAGTAAAGAAATCAAATCTCATTGCCTACAAGTGATGTGTATTGTCGAAAGTAATTTCACATAATTTGCGATTCTCTTAAGTTTTTCATATATGTGAAAAGGAATTAAATAAATATAGAAAACGTTTGTCTCAAATATGAACTAATAACACAAAAGTTTAATTCTCGAGTTATAAATAATATAAAACTACTTAAGGAACAAATAAATTACATCTTCTAGTGACATATTTATCCACGATATAACAATTTGGTAGTAATCGTTCAACCTAAAAAAATAATCAGAGATCAATAATATGAAAACCTCGTTTCAGATATGAATAAATAAAAAAAGACAAATCCCTTTTATTTATTCCGATCAAATTGAAATGTATTAACTCACATTAATACCATAGGTTCTTTACTTCTTTCTTTCCTTTCTATCTTTCTTTCTTTCCCTCTCTCGTCACGTGTATTGTCTAACGTAATTTCACATAATTTGTGATTCTTTTATTTTTTCATATATGTCAAAAGAAATTAAATAAATATATAAAACTTTTGTATAAAATATAAATTAATAACACAAAAAAAATTTTTCGTGTTATAAATCACATTAAACCACTCAAGGAACTAATAGATTACATGTTCTAATAATATAATGATCTACAATATAACACTGTAATCGTGCAGCATATAAAATCGTGATCCGAGATTGATATTACAAAAACGTGTTTTAGATTACAACAAATATAACTAAAACTGAAATCTCTTTCATTAATTTATTCAAATGAAATTGTGAAATACAACCACAGATTCTTGTTTTCTCTCTTTGTTCCTACCTCTCTCTTTATCTCTGTTTCTCTTCCTTTAAATTTCATAGTTATATTAAAGAACGTTAATTGCATCTATTAATAATTTTGTTTAAATATGTAATACTCTTTTAAAGATAATACTTCTTCAATATCCTTGCGTCTGAGTGTTTTGTATTTTTCATGCTATTTCGTTACTCTACTTATCTTTCTTGACAAAGAATTCTGAAAGTGTAAAATGTAATATTTACAATACTATTTCTACATTTCCAACTGATATAGCACTGAACTCAAAACAATAGGTAAAAATAAACAAAATGGTATCACTCATTACCATCAAAATAATGGAAAAATAAAAAAGGGAGCTAAATTAATGTCTTCAATGATAGAAAATAAAATAATATGACATACTAACGCGTGAAATCTATACACGAACGTTAAATGTGAGAAACAGCTAGCAAAATGTAATAAGAAAGTTCAGCAAATGAAGCAGTGCGCACCTTAAAAACGCCGCGAAATGATACACCGTCATTGGATGTGAATTCGCGACTAAGGACGTTCGTGTGGGTGGAAGATTCCAAATACAATGAGAAACATGAGATGCACACTATCTTCTATTCTCCTTTAAAAATAACATTAAAATGACATATCTACAAACACACTCTTTGGATTCTCACCATTGGTAAACGAAAAAGTACGCGATGTGAGTGGAAATTATTTCACTGCATCTATACCAAACTTTACCGATAATGCGGATTAAACATATACTAATTACACTATGAATACAGTATATTTAAGAAAAATAAAATAGTTGGAAAAGTTTTTTAATATTTTTCAAAAGTATAATTTGACCTTCAAATGAAGTAGCCTTTGCGTTCAAGTAAAGCGAAAGTTTAAATCACCTGCGCAAATTCTCTCTCTTTCTAGGTATTCCTGGTTGAAATTATTTCTTTCAACTACGACTATAAGAAGAAAGGTTTGAAATACCTTATCTGATCAGACGGCCTCGTGTTACTCTGTAGAGGGGGAATTTGAGTTTATGGAGCTTAGTAAAATTGGACGATGCGATTGCTATTTTATTGCTACGAAAACTGTTAGTTTATATTAATAGAGCATATACCTTTTTCTTTAGTAAATATTGTTCTCCAAATGTAGAATGTTGTAAATCTAGTTTATTGAAGTCAAGAATATACAGAATATTTTTGTTATAGAAGTCCAAAATGTGTATAATAAAAAAATACAAAAGATTTCTTTAATAGGGGTGTAATGAAACATTTTATCTCGTTACGATTTACCAGATGTACGATGTCTTCTATTAGTCTGCCAAATATGGGAGCCGTTTCAAATAGACCTACGATTGGTCGAACGAAACTTCCCCAGTCGAAGGGGAAGGAGCAGGAGAGAGGCGTTGCAAACTTAACAAATCCAAAACTGCTCAGAGCGTGGGACTTAGAAAAATAAATGGGCCCTTTTTTGTTTTCAGTAGTGTACAAGATGGAAAATGGGACCACATAAATATTCGTTTCGGAAGATTTGGAATGTTTACACGGGTTCTATTCAGGCAAAATTACCGTTTCTTCGTTTGACGACATTGTAATTCCCCAGGGGAATCCCGTTTTATGCCTCAGAAGAATTGTTCCATCATAACCTCGTCCCTTCACTGGATAAAGCTGTTCCATCGTCTTCGTCCTGAAGAAGCGCTTTCCTTTATCTTCCTAAGATTAAACACGTTACGTCGAATGAAAATGGGAGACGGGACCGGGGATCGAACCCGGGACCTTGAGCTTTGCGCGCTCATGCGCCTACCGACTGCGCCATCCCGCTCGCTACCCGTGCCCATCTACCATTCTCATTCAACTTGTGAAACCC
>NNCF01127655.1:832003-851628 GCA_002313205.1 Laupala kohalensis
TCCTCATCTGAGGCGACTCCCTTAGGAAGTACTTTATTTGGGTAGTATTTTCCATTTCTGGTTCACAAACATAGAAATCTCTTAGATTGCGGTGAACCTCACCGCCAGGTAGCAGATTAAACATGTTACGTCGAATGAAAATGGGAGACGGGACCGGGGATCGAACCCGGGACCTTGAGACCATGAGAATGGTAGACGGGCACGGGTAGCGAGCGGGATGGCGCAGTCGGTAGGCGCATGAGCGCGCAAAGCTCAAGATCCCGGGTTCGATCCCCGGTCCCGTCTCCCATTTTCATTCGACGTAACATGTTTAATCTGTTACCTGGCGGTGAGGTTCACCGCAATCTAAGAGATTTCTATGTTTGCTTCCTAAGATTCCCAAGATTTGAAGAAAAGATCCAAAATAAACACATAGGGAATAAAGGTTTTGTTGAATTGAGGTTTTTTTGGGAATTTAGTGTGGGTACTATCCAAAAACCGTATTTTGACTCCATTGTTGCATCCGAGGACACGAAAAGCCAACATTTGTCTGATCTGAAGTTCACAGTTGTGCATGTCGGGGCTACAAAGAAATTTGTGTTTAACTGTCACAAGATAGACATTCTTCCTTTTCTCAGACATTCATCATCCTTACAAACTTCACATGTCTGCGAGTTATAATTTGTGGGTTATTGAACACATCTTCTTGGTCTCTCGCAAATGACAAATTTGAAAAAGCAGAAACTACGTGTGGAAAAGTCTCTACATCAGAATCCTTTGCCTTGACGAACTGCATTATTAGATCCACGTTGTTTGAAGTAAGGGAAAAAATTAACCTTTGAATAGACGTCTTGTTCATTGACTTTTACGGAAAGCCCCCTTTTTTGTGTCCAGTGTTTTCACGTGTGACTCCCATGTGCATAAAAAGCAGCGATACATTAAGCAGTTCTGTTGTCCAAGCAAGAAGGCCTCCAGTTTAAGATCTACTCACATGATCCTGTTATATTCATGATATTTGAGAAATCAGTATATTCAGTCATTAATGTGATAGCAATATTGTACATTCTCGAATGTTATGAGTAACCTACAGGATTAGATCCAAAAATATTCCCATTGTGCAAAGGATTAAAAGGGACTCTTCTTAATTCAGTGAGATGATGCGGAATATCTTTCAGCGATGTGTGAAGTATAACATTTGCTGAGGGTTGAAGTAAATCCTTCCTTGAAGTAAAGTAGAGGCCAACAACTCGGCTAACTTCATGTGTAGACTCAAATCACGGATTCAGTCTTTCGACCTCAGTTGATTCAACGGCTGAGGTCGAGATACCGCAAGAAAATTTAAAATAGCACTAACAAATGAACATGTACATCAGTACAAGATTTGAATGTCCGGCTCCGTGAACTTATATGGATACTTCATTCTTAACCAATTCGAATGTTCTTGAGCTTAAATAAAAGATCTGATTTTCCTCAATGTTGCTCAGGCAATTTTATACTTTGTTCACGCTTAGTTTTTTAACAGTTAATCAATGAAAGTGTTTTATAAATAATGGACTTTGACAAGGCTTTCCCTTAGCCGGAATGTGATCATGGAATAATGAAACTATATTTTATCGATGTGTTTGTACCTCCCCGACTTTGCTCACCCACTACTTTTGAGTGTAATGACTTTCTTATTGCAATAAAATATAAAAAACAGAAAAATGTATATAACGCATGCGCACCGACACTTGTTACATATCCGGCATATAATGAGTGAATTATCTGAATGCTGCAATGATACCAACATTAGATGAACAAGCTGAAATACTGAGTCAGTACAACTCGTTATTCTCGACAGGTCAATTCTTGAGGACATCGTAGACTTCTTAAGTAACGTCAACTGCTAATGTTGTCATAGCGGTAAACTTTTAAAACCGGTTGACATTATTATGAAGTAAAAATAACTTCTTTCCAAAAATGCGTATATTTTCTTCAATTTCATCGCGTTCTCATACGTTATCATATTAGAGCAAATACTCATATAATATTATGATTAGTTAAAGATAAAATTATTTTATTGATAATAATGGAAAGTAATAGATCTATAACGATATTGTGATTTATTTACCTTATTTCATTACGATTGTGCCAAATATATTTAATTTTGATACAAATTTAGTGGTGACTTTTGTTATGTATACAAGCGTATTACAAGAGAGACTTTTAATCTGTACTAGACTTGTATTTTAAATTATATGGTGAAAAAGTATTGCAGTTTTTAAAATCTATATGTATATAAAAGTTGTATATTGTCTTGTATACAAATGTACAGTGTTATTCTGATTTGATTGATATCTTGCACACTGGACATTCAAAGCAAGTATAAGATTACTGTTCCCGTTAGATATTAAGCTATTGCCCCACATTTTTTTCCACCCCATAATGCAGACTTTTGGAACTCCCAGAAGCAATTTTTCTCACTTGTCGTTCAAAATAAGAGAAAAATGACTTTGCTTATATTTCTTCCGAATACCTACACATTTTCACGAGCAAAATACTGAAAAATGCTCTAGTCCCAAATTTGGTCTCGCGCATAGCATCCCCAGGGGAGACGTGTGAAAGGGTTAAATTGTAAAAATGATCGAGTGAGCAAGTTTAGTTTGGAATCGTTTTCGGGGACAATGAAATAAATACGGATTTATCCGATGAAATTTATACACAAGTTCATCGACATGTAGGACATGACACACGTAGCACTCTTTGAACCTAAAATTTAGTACTTCTTGATGAATTTTCGCACACTTGATGTTAAAAATAAGAGAATAATTGGTGCCTTCAATAACTATTCTCTTATTTTTAGATCAGATTTGATAGCTAAAAATTAAATTCTTCCCTCACATCTAGCAACCCCAATAGTGAGATAGAAAGAGGGTGTTATGTAGAAAAGAATCGAAAACATTATGAATGTCGAATTCATGGTTTTTAGGGAAATATTTACACTCACTATACAGTCTAAGTAGAAGTTCAACCTAACTGGGGTTAAAGGATAACACCCGAAAGGTTACCTGGGGAGGAGGTAATATGTAAAAGGTAATTGAAGACAATATGTTAGTTACGAATCCATAGTTTTCGAGGTCACTGATTTATATTGACACTTCTGATGTCTTTTAAATAAAAGTTAATCCCGTTCAAATAGAAAGGAGGCGTGCCACCGTAGCACACTTTTGATTATGGTCGCTGGGCTAATGGATATATGTATTTTCATTAATAGTATAACCATATCTTCTTGGGCAACGTCAAGTTTATTTAGCAAGTATCTTTGTTTTGAACTATAAAATGATACGACCTACTGTTGATTTAATAACATCATTATAACTACATCAAAATTAAATCGATTTGATCGTTAAAAATCGGTAGTAAAAATAAACAAATAAATAAATCTCAAAACCGGGATAAATCTCTTACAGATTTTATTATGTATAAAGTAGTTTTATTTTTAACTGATTTGGATTAGCTGAGTGCATACATGTCATGTGGTGGTTTATACAACATTACAACGATATTATATGTATCATGCTACACAAAATTGAGTACAGTCACAAAGCAAACTATTAGACACATTTGTTCGGCCAAAAGCTACTCTTCCAAGTTGTATAATAACTAATTAAGAGGATACTTGAATTTACATTGTAAATAAGTATGGCGGATATAATTAGAAACAGTTAAAAAATCTCTTGCAAAAGGGAATTAGGGAAGATTTTTCCCTTATGTAAGTTATTTTTGAAGGAAATTTATATGACGTTTTACAGTTTCTGATTCACAACCTGTGACGAGTTTGGTAACCTTCAAAACTTGTTTAGCTGGCGTTAAGTTGATAGACAGGTCTTGTATAATTATTAACAAATTTGCATGATCACGTTCTCTATAACACATGACATTGACGAGCATTATGAAAAGAAACTGTTAATTTTATTTCTCTTGCGGTAGTTCCGGTGAACTTATGAAGTAGCGAGAGTGCGGTCTATCCTGGTGAACATACGGAGTAGCGAGAGTAAGTATGTTAAGTTTGGATTATTTCGTTTTGGAGCAGACGTATTAAATAAAATTTATTATCATTCTATTTCATATCAATGAAGTGTTGAGAGGTATTCACTTGAGATGGCATTTTGTGAATGCACTTGAACATGCTATCGTTTCTTTTTTGTGACTTGAAGTATTGAGTTATCTAAATGTCTAAAAGTCCTCTCGAAGTCAACATCTAAATTGTATGTATGATGAACAAATGGCATGCAATTTTTCAACCATTGCCATAATGTTCTTTTGAAAAGTGTATTTGTCTTTCTTTACAATAATGTTATCAAACATAAATTATACTCAGAAATAGTACGGTGACGCAAAATACAACCGCAGAAAAATAATTCATTTCTCAGGATAAGCAAAATTCATCATACTCCGTGAAAATATTGTTCGTTGACTTCATGAACTTCCTACTGCTGACTTAGCATGATGAGAAGAAGAGAAACCAGTTTGGATAAAATCACAATAGGAATAATATCTGCAACCGGATACGTCATTAAGAGCAAAGGTCATTTCAGAGACAAAAGAGTCGAGTGATCTAGTGATTTTCTGCTGTTATAGCTCCTAGCTCTATTCTGATGGTTTTTATTTTTTATTCTTCGTGCTACGTATTGAAATTCGAATTTATTTCACTTATGGTGTCCTTTTATAAGGAAAATTTATCTATTGCATGAAAATAATTTATCGAACTTGTCGAAATTGTTATATATTATTGAGAAAACATATGTGACGGGTAACTTAAACATCATGCATAGTTAGTCACAGATATTTCATCAATACGTAAGGTAATAGTGTTGCTTTACTGGAAACATAAACATTCTTGCACCAAGCAGTTAATTTTTAAGGCGTAAGGTCAAGTTACTTAAAATCATATTTCCTTCGTTGAAAAATTTTAAAATGTTCGTAAAATAGATAAATTGCGTTTAACTCTTTACATGTAAACCTTAATACTCACCCTCAATCAGTAGTAAATTGTATGCCACGTAAGGTAAAACTAGGAGAGCCTGTGTACAATTTAAAAAATCTAAATATTAATTATGTGCTAAACTACCCATGAATAATTTTGACTTCACATGTTTTTATGCATTTCCATTGTTATTTTGTTATGAATTAATTTAACACAACAGTTGTAATAAAACTAAGAATACTATTTTGCGCAAAAAACAAAACAAAACACACAAAAAAACAACCCCACTACCACAGGAGATTAGTGGGCACCATTCCATTAGTTTCTAACTAGGTATCTTTATGTCAACTTTTTATCTTTTTATTATTTCGTGAACTTTGCTCTCTTTTTTATATTGACAGCTTTTGTTTTTGTTTTTTAAAGTAATTTTTCCACTTTTTAGGAAGACAAAACGGTTGCGAGCATTTGAGAAAATTGTTTAATTTATAGACTGTGATGGGAATAGGACAGTTGTAAAAAAGACTGGTTTCAATAAGATTTCAAGAAGTGTGATAGTATTTTTCTTGATTCGTTGACCCTTTGCTCCCTGGATTACTGATGGAGTTGAGGTTGGCCTTGAACGTTCTTGATCTGATGATAGTTCCTGTAAAGAATATTCATTACTACCTCCATCTTTTCCAAAGATGGACCGGCTACGTTCTGAAATTTAAAAAAATTGACTTGAAACTAGTTACGCAAAGAATAATAATTTTTTATTTTTGTTTTAGCTTCCACATAACACATTGTATTAAAAAAATTTGCTAAAAGTTTTCGAGATGTGGCAATTCGCGAATTGCTTGGGAGCTCTTTATGCTCGCATACTTCCGTCAACAAGAAGCGGATAACTTTCATGGGAATTACAAAACATTTTGCAGTATTGATCTCATACCTATAGTAGATTCGAATAATGAATTTTTGTGTGTGATACAGGAAGATCATTCTTATGGAAACTGACTCTTTAGGCCATCGGATCTCAAGTCCTTTCGGAATTTTGAACTTCTCATTATTGATACGCATATTGAGTCAAACCGGTATTATGTGGACTATTCTTGTAAACAGAAACTGACTTTGTTCGAAAGTTTCCGATTTTTCATACTTAAGTAGATTTATGAATGTTAGAAAATGGATAATTGTAATGCATGTTCAAACTTGCATGTTTATGTTACTCCGACCACTTTTATTTTGTGAATGAATTCAGATAAAGCCGAGGCAGCGAATGGAGAGCAACAGCTTTGATTCAATAAGGCATAATAATCGTCAATTCCCATAGTTAATCATGAAGCAGTGAGTAATTGAAAGATAGCTCCGGTCTGGTCTTTTGTGAAGCGTAGCAAGTTTGCAATCCCGTCACCGCGCCACTAGAACACTTGCCGCGGACGCAGACAATCGCTTCTGCCCTATCAATCACAGGAAATTCAGGACGGCGGACAACGGAATCTGCGCAGTTAGTGCGTCCCCTTTTGTATCGTTTACGCATGCATCTCGTCTGTCTGCACATAATAATAATAATATTGAATTGATTTGAAAACGGGTTTTATTTGTTATATACAATATAGCATAGTTTTCGCGGGGATGAGGGCCCGTTTTCCCGTGATTTGGCCCTGTAGTTGCTGTTGGCTGTGCTTACAATATCCAGGTATTCACTCTTAAGGAACTTGCCAGTTACACCTTCCGCACTTTGTCATAATCGTGTATGATCTAGCAATATATTCTAGTGTTAACGAAATAAAATACAGTTTAAATTATGTAATTTACCCTGAATATGAATATAATAAAATTAAAATTTTACGGCAACTGGTGTGTTCTTTAAGCACCGTTGGGAACCACGGATAACCAACAGTCAGGATTAGGAAAATGTATATACATATTTACATGGTCTTACGTATTGTAACTTATTTAAATTGATCTCGTTAGCTGGCATTGGTAGCCCACCTACTTAGCCCACTCAGCGATCAGCATCTGCACCGGCTAGCTGGAGCCAGGGAAGTTCAGATGGGGCAGGTTCGGCCCATTTATTCAATAAAATACACACTTAGGATAGTTTCACACATCATCGATAAATGAAGTTTTATTTACTAACTATTAAGTTACATCAATTAACTACTCATATTTTCCCCGTACATTTCCCCCAAAATCACACGTACACATTTATATTCTATTTTGCATGTGTTGGTGCACTTTTAGTCCCAACCAAATTACATTCATGTTACTACAAAAATTTACCTAATTTAATTACCAACTGAATTGTGTCCTCAAAATGTCATTTAATTTGCTCATTGTTTTGGTTTCTTATGACCACGGAACACACGCATCTTTTTTTTCATCACAAGATCGTTCGCCACTTGGCCGCTACTCTGACGGCAGTCAGAATATTTACCTTTTGAGGCGAAATGGCTGCCTGCCCGTCTCGAAAACGGCGTGGCTGTTTCGGACCCTTCGGGGATCAATGACCCGAGAGCCACCTTGTAGATTCTCCACCGCCTCAACCAGCTGCTGCCGTGGTCCGGGATCCCCCGACCTGCGCACCGCCCAGTATGCCCCGTACCGGTCGCCTCCAGTCAGCCGGAACCGTGTAAGGGCCCAATTAAGGCACTTACACCGATTGTGGATTTACACCAACTACGTCCGAGCCGAACACATAGAGTATTGCTCAGGCATAAGCCACGAGGCCCTTCGGAACGGGATCATGCCCAAAAGTTCGATGCCTCAGAACACCAGTAGACATGAAGTGTCTGACTGCCAAAATTTCTAAGTCAAACTCTCTCTCTCTGGATCTGCAAAAATCTCTGTGTCGAAATCTCGGTCTCTTTGATAAACTCTGTAAACATCTCTGGCTCTCTGCTCTCTCTCTCAACTCTGTAAGAAGCCCGTCTCATTATCCCCTCATCCCCACTCTGTCAAATTTTTTTCGGAGCAAGTCACGCTCTCCCCCGCGTGACATGTTAATATTGCCCCACAAAAAAAAAAAAAAAAAANCCACGCGGAACTACTCTGATTGGCTATGTTGAATGTTTCGTAATTCCCCTCTCGACGAATCATACGATCAGCTTTTAAATTTAACGACGCACTTCTTCGCCGCCGCCTCGGTTCGACCATGTGTCTCCAGCTTCCGAAAGATCTTATTGTTACAACGCGGCATCGTGTCATCTCATTTTGTGATATGTTTCCGCTTCCTCTCAATCCCTGACACTCGCTCTTTTCAATATTGCACGAACCAATTCGTTTTGCCTGCCACGGTGTCGATGGATCTTTGGTGGATCATTTACTTGTTCGCGATCAAAAGTTAATCAAGGTGCTGGGGGCCGAGTTACACGGGCTTTTTAATGGGTGTGTGTTTGTTAATGTGGTTAATTAATTGGTCAGTAAAAGCGTTACTTTGTTGTCCAGAGACGCGTCGTTGTAAATGTCGAGTCACGATATATTTAATCCTTTATTGATAAAGTTACATTGGTCACACTTCTTAAAATCACGATACTCTTTTATTTTCGGTACATACTTGGGACATTTCAGACCATAAGAAACATAAATTAAATCATGCTCAGATATACCGGGAACTGGAATTTGCCCATATAATCGAACCTTTTCCGGGTTTGAAGTAATAATATGATCGATCCCAGTATCAGAATTATTTGTGTGATGAACCGGCTCCAGAGGAAGAATTTTTAAATTCATGCCATGAAATAATCTATTAAAGTTAATTGCGTGTGAAGAATTTTCTTTTGTGAGATCAGAGTTAAAATCACCCATCACGATTATAGAATCAAATTTAGTTGTACAAATTGAGAATCATTCATCAAGCTCATGAATATTATCATGCTTAGGGGGTTTGTATATAAACGCTAAAAGGCATTTTTGTTTTTAAAAGTAATTTCAACAAAAAGATACTCGATATTTCGCGTAATGTCGTTTTCAGAGGAGAATACAACTTTGCTTTTTCAATCATCGCGGATAAATATTTCAACTTCGCCACCTCCACACATATTTCTGTCAGCTCGTAAAAGGCGATATCCGGGAACATTGACTAACACTGAAGTTAAAGAATTTTTGAGCCATGTTTCACTTACGAGCAATGCGTGGAGTTCAAAGTTAGACAGGATGCTAAGAACTTCGGAGTGATGACACAGGAGGGATTGTGCATTGACATGCGCTACAAATAGAGTATGCGGAAAAAGATTACGAAGGGCGTTGTCTTGCGAAACACCGGTGGCAGCCGAGGCAGTTTCTTGGAAAAGGGTTTGGGAAGTTTCTAACGGTTGTACAGGTCGCATGCGGAAAAGTTCTACTTATATGTCTGAAAATTCTTATGGGGTGTACATGCGACGGATCATTGAGAGAGGATGTGGTGAAGTAATATTGAGAATTAATTCAGTTCTCACAAATTACTAAAAGCTATAATATCGAAATGATGAATAAATAATAATTTTCTTTAAACTTTGGAAAATAATAATTGGAATAAATAAAAAAACAAAAAGACAAGGAATAAATGCTGAACAGTAATTTAACGTCAATATAAGTTATATGAAAGACCTAAGTAGTAAAGTAGAGAACAGAAAAAAAATTCTTCGTTAAATTACTATAGGGAAAAAAACGGAAAGAGATAAAAAATAAACCAAAGAAATTTAACAAGGATTTGGTGAGAAGGAAAGTAGTTCACTTCCGTAAGTGATGAGGGGGGAATGTTATAGATCAATAGATAAAAAGGATTAAAAAAAGGAATTATAGAAAAAGGACTAGAAGTAGAGAGAAACTAAAAAACTAAGAAGAAAAACACAAACGAGAAAAAGGAAGTTTTTCTGGTTTGTTAGAAAGAGTACAGCCGAGCGCACGGCTAGTTAAGTTTTGAGAGCTCAGTCATAGTTTGGATTCGGTGGCGCGTCGTTCCTTTCTTTACTACAATTATGCCATCCTCAGTCTATACGTACGAGGTCCCATATCGCGCGATGGCAGCCTGAAGAACCTCCAGCCTACATCTCGTAAGATCCTTCCGAATCGTAATACCAGTCCCTTTTAACTGACGTTTAGAGCGAAACACTTCCCGTTGTTTCCTATAAGAAACAAATTTAACGATTATCGGGCGAATTTTATCCTGGATCTTCGGACCAACTCTGCGACTTCTATGTCACATAAACCAAGAGGTACACTTATCTGTTTAGCGACATTCATATCCAATTAAGGTCGGCAGAATCATTCTCTTCCACTACCCCTAACTCAGCAATTCTTTTATCTCTCTGTCCTCTTAACTGTATTGAAGAATTTTCCAAGGAGTTGCACTACCGGTGATCGATTATCCCTCATGACTTCGATACCTAACGTTACATCTCGCGGTTTATCTCCAAAATTTCCCTCCCGCAGCCAAAGTTTCCCTTTCCGCAGCCAAAGCTTTCGCGGCTTTGTTTAGCCAATCAATGTATGGCTTCCTTCCCCATTGACCTGCAACTACTACCGAACTATTAGTGAACGTTTTTCTAATCTACTTATTACCGTTATCTGTCTTTAGTGATTTTGTAATGCCAATTTTATTTCATTCAAATCTGCTCTGTAATAGTCTATGTATAATTCTTTGTCCTACATGTCACTGAGGTTTAGATTTTATAAATGTGTTTTTATCTTTCCCCTCCAATCTCTACTTGTACTTTCTTCGAAACAATGTTTCACGATTTCATTCCTAGAATCTTTCTTGATTTCTAACCAGTATTTAAGCGCTATTAATTTCAAAATTACGTCTAGTGAATATCCTGCAAACTCCCATCTTACTCAGCAGTTCGCAGTGATTTTCGGAAGGCCGAGAACCTCTTTTAAATATCCATTCTAGTTGCTAGAAAATGGAGTTGTTAGTGCTTCCCCAAATATCGGCCCCATAAGTAATAATACAAATGTTACAATTGTAAAACTAATAAGAGTAATAATAATAATAATAATAATAATATAAACCAAAAACCTGCCTGCCTGCCTGCCTACCTACCACATACAAGAATTTAACATCTATAATGGCAAGTAGGATAGAGACACATCTAGTGCAGTTCCAAATAATGCCCAAAGAACAAAAAGGATGTGTGAAGGGTTCAATGGGTTGCAAAGACCAACTGTTGATATCAAATGCTATTACAGACGGCAGTAAATAAAAAAAACAAAAAAAGAATTTAACATTACATGGATAGATTATTAAAATATACGACAGTATACCACACTCTTGGATTATCCAACCACTTAAAATTATAAAAGCAAATGAAAAATTGATATCATTCTATGAAAATATGGAACAATGGAATACCACATTACTATTAATACCTAATATAATAGCGAAAAATGTTGAAATTCGAAATATCTTTCAAGGAGATGCACTATCACCATTACTCTTCTGTATAAACCTCATTCCCCTTACAAGAGAACTAAAAACAAGTAAATTAGGATATACTCTCGACAAAACAGAAATTAAAATAAACGGGTGATTTAAAATTATTTGCCGAATCCGAGAAAGTGATGGAAAAATGAATAAAAACAATCAAGGTAATGAGTGAGGATATTGGTACGAAGTTCAGAGTGAATAAATGCTCAACAGTAACTTTAAATCGTGGAAAATTGAATAACGCCTCAGAAACAGATTTCTATACTTCTACAAACACTATATAATTAGAACTAGGATACACATACAAATATTTGGAAATAGAAGAAAGTGATGATATTCACCATTATCAAATGAAAAACAGGCTGAAAACAGAATATATAAGAAGAACTAGACAAATACTACAAACAAGTTCGAATGCAAAAAACAAAGTCACAGCAATAAATTCTTATGCAGTACCAGTTCTGCAATACAGTTTCGGAGTAATCAATTGGCGACTAGAAGAATTGAGGTAAGTTGATAGGAAACCTAGAAAATTGCTAACTCTAAATGGACAACATCACCCAAAGGCTGATATATACTGTGCGTGCCAAGAAAGAAAGGAGGACGGGGTTTAATACAGATAGAAGCAGCATACAAAATAGCAATTGAAAACCTACACAATTATATCTACCAAAGTACCAATAACACTAATCTCAGACTCTTAAAGACGTTTGATCAACAAAGAAATAATATAAATTCAATTAAGAAGAATGCATTAAAATATAGAAAATCCATAGAAACGGGAGAACAAACAGTTGAAGAGATCTCAATTGAAAACAAGCAATCAAATTTCAAGGAGAAACTCAAAAACACAATATCTGACAAATGGAGAAGTAAACTTATGCACGGACAGTCAATGCGCAAGATGGAAGACAAATTCATAGACAGAGAAAAATCATTTAACTGGTTGACAGCAGGTCATCTCAAGGGAGAAACTGAGAGCCTCCTGGTAGCAGCTCAGAGCCTGACCCTCAAAACTAAATATTATAGGAAACACATTTTGAAAGAAAATATAGATAGCTATAGAAAATAGATATAGAAAATGTCGTCTGTGACAACAGTATGAAGAAACAATAGATCATATAGTTTCTGTCTGTCCAATACTGGCAAAAAATGAATTCATACACCGCCATGAAATTTGTGCACTACAGAATCTGCAAAATTGCAAAATTGTACACTACATAATGTGTAAAGAATACAAGATAGATGTAACCGACAAGTGGTAAGAACATAAGCCACAACCAGTTACGACCAAAGAAGACATAACTATCATTTGTAACCAGTTAGTAGTAACTGATCAGTAGCTGCTAACAAACCTGATATTATAGTGTGAAACAATAAGAGACAAAACTAATCGATTAATAGATATTGCAGTGCCCAAAGATATGAACGTCTCACAAAAAGAAGCTGAAAAAATAATAAAATACAAAGACTTAAAAATAGAAATTCACAGAATGTGGAAAACAAAAAAAACATCATACCAGTAATAATAGAGGCATTAGGAACTGCCAATAAAACAATAGAGAAATATATACAGAAAATATCAAGAAATCTAAATCTAAATGAAATTTAAAAAAGAGTACTGTTGGGAATTGCCCATATACTCAGAAAAGTATTGTAGCTGCTATATGAATTGTATCCAACCCTAGGAATGTGGTTTATTCCCGATTGGAAGAAAGATACCAGCATTAGCTGAGATACAAATACATTTAATAGTAATAGTAATAATAATAATAATAATAATAATAATAATAATAATAATAATAATAATAATTTCGAGTTCCCATATTACATACCAACCTACTCAAGTACTTGAGAATGACCGCACTAAAATATACTGGGATCGGCCAATCAGAACAGATTTTAGCTAATAAACCAGACATCATGTATATGGATAAGCAAGGAAGAAGCGGGTTTTTTCTTCTAATTAATTCAATTAATCTGGCGATCCCCCTCAATCAAAACCTAAGGGTAACTCGAGCAGAAAAAAATAAATGATTTTGCGACATTGACTGAAGAATTGAAGTTGTTGTTTCATCTACAGACCGTCAGAAGTGTTCCTCTTGCGATATCTGCATCTGGGATAGTGCCGAAAACCCTGAGAAAAGGTTTTGGCGAATGGCACATGGGGTTCTTGGTGTCTAAGATATAGAAGTGCGTTTTGTTGAACAGCACATAGAAAGTTTCTATCTCAACCATAACAGTAGTACTGTAAGGTACCTGGCAGATTACCTGTACATTACAAGCAGTCATTCTATTAGAACGTGAAAAAGAAGAAGAAATAATAATACAACAACAACAATAATAATAATAATATTAATAATAATAATAATATAATGATGATCCAATTATAATCAAGGCATGGAGTTGGAATATGGGAGTCAATATTAAGGCATGGAATGTGTGATTCTGTAGATAATTTAATGTGGAAACTCAACAAAAAAAGTCAAAATAAAGTGATAAGAGCAGTATCTTGACAAAAAGAAAAATAGAAAATTTAAAATTTAATTCAAATCCGATAGTATACTATATTGTCCTAACATTACACCCAAAGGAGGTAAGACTAGTGCATTTTTCTCGATGTAGTACAATCGGAACCGAATACACGATTTTATTTGGTTCGGGTTCATGAGGGTTTATATAAATGAGAACTAGTTAAACCCGAGCGAATAGTTCTCGCAAACGGTTAAAAAAGAAAAAAAAATTAAAGTTAAAATGTATCAAATTGCATGTAAACGATTTGTTACAATTACCTTCAGACTTTCTCTGCAATTCCTGAAAAAAATTCGCTTACATCAATTTAATACCTAGAACATTGCTCTTAAATATTCACGTGCTGTATTTCAGAAGCAACAGCTTGTTCTGTAATAATGTTCACTTCACGCAAAAGTATGAAGCTCCATTTTACATGCTTGCAAATCAGAGGTATACCAAATGGGGGATCAATCCCCTTCCCTCGCAATTAAAAGAAAATTGTCATTGTGTTTTTTCCTCATTTTTATGAGTATTCACACACAATATACATATGTTTATACACATTAATAATAGACACATACATATTCAAATAATTATAAACATGTATTACCCCCACACCCCGAAATATAATCCTCGTTACGCTCCTGATACAAATTGCTGTATCCACACAAACATAGTAGTTGCGTTGAACAATAAAACATTGTGTTACTGTACTGTTTATACGTGCAATTTCTTCCCATGCTCTTCAAGTTTATATGAGTAGTCTGGGAGACAGTTTATAAACAGAATGCACTTTAAATCCATTTTGCAACATAAAACAAATTACGAAACAAGATTACATTGTTAAAATGTAAAATAACGATTCCGTTTTCGGCCAGATATTAATACTTGTGACGATAGCTCTTTTTTGACAGTTGGTTCACTATGACGGAAAGAAGGGATATTCATAATTATAAGTTATAAGATATAGTGAATATGAGTTATTCAAATCAAATACGTAACTAGGTCTTTATAGAGGAGAGTATGCGCAAGCGCCATGTTTGATCTTGACATACTGTACATGGAATGCACCTATTAACGTCGTGTTTTTGTTTAACGAGGTGAGGAATATAATTATGTATATGTTAGTATAAATGAACTCTTACATAAGATTCGTTATGGAGTTACTATCGAGGGTCTTCTAATGACTATAATTATATTGAGTAGGTCCACGAAGCTTATCAACTTAATTGCGAAACACTAATTTAGAAAATTTTAGTTACGCAACAACACTTAATGGCAAAACAAATCTAAGCAGCGTTTGCCCTGGCCTTTTTGGGTACGTTATTGTTTAATTTCTTTTATAATTTAGTGTAAAAATACCCTGTATATTGTGTAGTCCTTAGATAGTTTAAAATGTATCGTTATAGTTAAGCTGCTCATATTATTAATTAATTGTACTAAAGTAAATTAAACCCATTTACAGATAAGATTGTGCAGATAAAAGCTCTCCTCCATTTTGGTTAATATTCTATTAATTTTATCTTGGACAAAAAATTGATACATTAAAAATATAATAAGCACGATTATTCACTTATTTTACACTACCCAAAGAAATATTTAACACTTACCGTACATTATCTTTTCATTCATTGCCGAATGTAATTAACATAACTGAGAATTGAATGTGTCAAAAACAGTGGCGGAGATTAGGAATCAAAAGTGGAGGGGAAAAACATATTGACAATTTTCATTACCATGACAATTTTTGCATATTTCCAAATATGATTTAAATAATGAAATAAATAAAAGGAAAGACAATTGGTGATTACCATATCAAGGATGGTGTAATTTTTTTATAACTCCGTTTTAGACGTTTAAAATTAAATTTGTATCCTTCCTTACAAAAGTGGAGGGGGGAAGCTTGCCCTCAATCGTCGCCACTGGTCAAAAAAATGCCTGCTAGTATGCATTAATAATTACAAAAATATGCCAAACAAATCAAATTTTCCCAACATAACTAATTAAGTAATATTTATTTCTTACTTATAGTAGTAATAACTAAGGAACAAGGGAAAATTAGGTTTTCTATTTAATACTGTTCCCTATTACCGGGTTGCCTGGTATAAGCCGGTGAATTGGTACTATAAATTTACACTCATCTTTTCACATTAAAATATGTATTAAAGTAAAGATAATTGTACTTCGAACTGTATGATATTAGGTTGCGTAAACAAAATTGATCAAGACTGTTATGTTTATTTGATACGTTATATTATTCATTGTTAATAAATGAATAAAAATAAACCAAGATGTGCTTGCACAGAAAAATTTGTTTTTAAAGAAAATTTGATAGATATTCCTTTCTATTGGTTTCAAGTATCAAGTAAGACTACAACTAAGGTATAAAACATTTGCACCGCTTGTACCTTACCGATACACAAGATCCAAACAATTAGTGAATAATAGGAGACGTGTATATTTCAATTGATTTTGACGATTATCAGGACTCCTTCCCCATGTTTGTAAGAGCATCCCCTGAACGCTCCCCAGACTCCTATCAAGCGAGGTCAAATCCGAGGAATTCCGGACGGATGGCAACTCGAAATGCAACATCATCGCTACCGATAGTACGACATGCCATTTCATATGTTTTGTTTTGTCATGACTACAGTTTTTGTTACCGTTTTTATTCAACATGCTCTTGGAAACTCATTAAAAATAGTATTGTGTTTTTATTGCGAAAGTATTTAAATGAGTATCTAAAACTGAAGAATTCAAAATAAATCGTTACAACCACAAATCTAATTTTTAATATTTTCGCGATATCTGATTTCCATGTTCTGATGCTTGTGCTAATGTCTTAAATGTTAGTATACTTTTAATTTTATAGCATGGTTAAAGTGACAATTTAATCTTTAGCCCTCCCAATACCAGGTAGGGTTCACCCGGACTTCATGCCCTGTTTTACATGTCATGCCCTTAAAAGCAGGGAAATGTTCATGGAATCAAATTATATATTTCCTCCAACTATCTCTGAGTTCGTGTTGTCGGTATGAAAAAACTTGCATCTTGCAATTACTGGGGAATATTTGTTTAGGAAAAAGCACGGTTGAGGTACTTTTACGTTAGATTTTATTTCCTTATTTTTCTTACAATGTTCCCAGCAATTAACCATAGCACACAAACAAAATTACGTTGCATAAAATAGTTCAAAATATTTTTCAAAAGTTCGACATCAACATTACATTCTCGTTAGCTCTAAAGAGGCTGTAAACATACTTGTCAATGTTCTTCATAATAGAATTTCATTGGAACCCATTGTAACATCTGGACCAGTGCAGTTTATAGGTTTTTGAAATATTAACATTTTCAAGCATTTTGCTAGCCGGAAATTCCTAAGGAGATTAAGGGGCGGGTCAGTCGCCGCCAAATAAGGAAAAATACCGCTCTAAGCCTTTCCGTTTATTGTGTAGAGGCTGAACAGTTCCCATCTACTTCTGAAAACTGAGATGTACGCCCTCAGAAGAAAAGCGAGTGTGGAGGGAATATTCCAGTGGTCGCCAAAAATAATGGTTAGCCAAGAGGGACGCAGTATTCTCAGAAGCTGAGGGGTGACCAAGCTGATGTAGAGTGCTCAGTACACCAGAGAGGGTGTAGTCACGTGACATCCGCTTCTGTGTATATATTGGGAGGATTGCAGATCCTAAGTAACTTTCAGACATTTCTGCTGAAGTGTATGGACGTACGCAGGTTATTTGAAATGTAACTTGGTTAGTTTTGGTCGTCAGATCACTGAGAATTGCTGCGGTAATTCTATTACATTGCTATTAGGCGCGAATGACGTAACTTGGAACAGTTATTTCGGGATAGCAACTTGGAAACTTTTGAGATTCGGATAATCTGGGTAGATTTCCGAGTTAATTCATAACACCAGTATCTATATCTGTGTGTAATTGTTGCTTTCAGATAGCAATAACTCTGTAATAACAAATTCAAACTTGTATTTATGATTTGAGAGTTTGTCTACATTTGTAAATATTCAGATCTCTATTTAATTTGAATTAAATATTTTATTGTTATTACACGTGTGTTTGATTGCTTGGGGAAACCAAGCTGGTGGCAGCGAACTCTACCATAAAGGTTGTGGTTTATGGTTGAATCCCGCTTCTACCCAAAAAATACGCACATCGCATCTGGGCTTGCGGTGTGCCGTAACATCCATCATGAGGTGAACTTATTAGAATGCGCAATACCTTTTCAGTTTCGATTCTTGTCCGAATTTGCTATTTGTCAGTACGTTTTCGTCATTAACTAGTGTTGGATGGTAACATACAATGCAAAATATAGTGTCTGCTCGCACGTGAAAAATTATGGAGAATGCATGATTGTTCAAATAGGAAGTACCTCCCTAAAGATGTCGAAGAACTTAAATGTCCTTCCTGAATGCATCTGTTGAAGACGCTTTTAAAAGGTCCTGAATGCTTTCAAATTTTTCAAATGTGCGAAAAATTTATTTGCAATTAGCAAACAGAACCAATATTTTTCTGTAAAAATAATGAATAGATTTTCTAAAATTCCTTTTTTAAGTTTTTTGTATGTCTTTTATTACACTTGCTGTACTTATTCTCTTTTTAAATGTCATATCATTTTTGGGGTTTTCACATTTCTTTAATTTCAATCCACCCCTTTTTAGATTTTTAGATTTCAGTAATTTGATTTTTTGTATTTTAAGGTTTTTTTCTTATTATTATAAAAATAGACATTTTAATGATATTTCTTAATATTACATCAATTCTATTAATTATGAATATCGAATGAGTTTGTATCAATTAAATAAAGGCAAATCACGAAGTATTTCACCCGACATTTAGTGTATTTTTTTGCGCTTAGTATTGCGAGTGATAATGAAAAATATTTCCAGAATTTAAGGCGAGAGACGAAAGGGCGAGGGATGGAAAGGGTGTGCAATAACCAACTTTCCAGCGCCTAGTGCCTCAAGTTGAAACTTACTTGATTTTGAAACCATTCCTGTGGCTGAAATTACTATGGGTCGGATGGTGACTTTCTCTACCCTCCAGAGTTTCTTTATCTCATCCGCCATGTCTTTATATTTGCTGATCTTTGTATTGTAGGTAGTACTGATGTTGTGTGTGAGTGGGATCTCTATGTAAAATTCATCCTTTACTGCTGATCTTAGTACCTCTTCCTTCTGTGCACGATTTTCTGGCTCATAATTTCTGATAGCGCTAGAACTTGGACATTGGGATTAGTTTCTTCGTAGTTTGTTGAGTAAGTTTGATTATTGTGATGGCCGTCATTGTTCTGTTGCATTTCTTTTATAATCTGATTGACTTTTTCTCGAGACAAAAGATGCGTTTCGACTATTGCTCGTTTTCTGTCAACAAGATTTTGTTCGTTAATTATTCCTATGTATTCTGGATATATTTCAAGAAATTTTCGTTCATGCATTGGCAATGTAAATTATTGCCAGGTGTCTAGACACGCGCATTCATAATAAACGTATTTTTCTGTTTTAGGAGATACTAAATTGATCCTACTTGGATATAAGACCATGTCAGATTACATTTTCCCCCCAAAAACATCCCTGTTCTGTGAATTTCATGAAAATCAGACGATTACGAGAAAAACAATTCAGAAACATGCATTCACACACACAATTATACTCTGCTTAGTAGTATGGGATTGTTTGATAACGCATCACGATTTAGCTGTAAAAGAAACTGAATCACATACACCCACACGCATTCCAATACATTCATGCATATATATATATATATA
>NNCF01127655.1:851811-875193 GCA_002313205.1 Laupala kohalensis
ATATATATAATTAACTTCAAAAACTGAAATCGATTAAATCTTTTTTATCTTCGTTATTTTTGGTAATACATCAATCAAGGATGTATACGTAATCTAATTTTTGAATTAATGCTGAAAATCGTCATAGCTCGAGTAAAATTTGAAGTACGGAGATGAATCAAATAGAAAAATACCTTGTGAATTGGAAAGCTAAACATCAAATCATGGTATGAAATTGCAATACTTGGTGTATCCCAAGTAAAAACAAGTAACCGTGAGAAAAACGTCAATAATCGAGAAAATGGGATTTAAAAATTTTTTACCCCTGCAAAAATTATGAAAAAATTCGTTAATGTAGGATTTTATATTCAACAAATATATTCAAGTAAATTTTCATGAACTTTTAAATTTTCTTCATGATTTTCAAATATTCGTATTTTTGCAAGTTTCTGAAAGTCATAATTTTTTTAAATGACTTCAGAGGTCCTTGAAAAAGGTTCATGAAAGAATTTTTCATTCACCGACCGCTAAAAATTCATATTTTTTGCTTGAACCGGTGCACCGGTGGTCAGAGTAACAATTAAACTCGGAATAACCATATTTTAGCTTCTTGGTGGATGGGAAGGGGGAGGGTAATTAACCTACTGACCATAAAAACTACGATTTTGGTCACTGTAATAGTTTTATCCGTGTTATTCAATATAAAGTTAGTGCATTAGCGAGGGAAAACCTTTAAAATCACAGGATATGCAACATGTTTGCCTTTCTAAAACAGCGTCAGGGATCATTTTAATTTTGTGCCCAATAAATTAGAACTGGATCCACTGCAATCTTGTGTCACTCTTGACTTACCAAACACAGCTATCTCGCACGCTCAATCATCAGGTCCAACCATAACCCTCATCGCTTTGTATAAACCTCCCAAAATTCCTCTAAAATCCTCGCATCTGATTTTACTATTTGCAATCTCCTACCCCTTTTTAGCAAAAGGGAATTTCAACACAAATCATGTGAATGGTGTTACGGAACAACTATGCAGCATGATATAAATTAACTCAATTTTTTCAATAAAAATAATATTAGCGTAGTGGTACTTTCAAAACCAACACACTTCCCATGTAGGGTTGGGAGGGGGTAATTGCAAAATTAGATTTGAATGTTTCTTTTTATGTCCCAGTTTCAGTGTCTCAATCCGAAGAAAAATGTACTTTTAAGCACACTAACAGATAACTCTCCTACTTCACAAATTTCTTGTAAAGAATATTCCTAGTATGAAATTTCTCACACTTATTCGTTTGTTTACAATTACCCCGCGTTTTTACAGGAACCCCTGAGATAACGGGGTAATTATAAACGGTCTCTCTGCTATCGTAAAGTACGGTGCGAGTGACATTTTGTTACAAATACCGTAATACACTGACTGATGGTTTCATTGAACATCAAAACTTCCTCAAACCCGGACATAACTCATTTAATATTAATTATATAAATTTTATTTGTTATTTTACTGGATAAACCTTTTGTATCAACTATGTATCAAGACCTATTGTAGTAATATTTAATTTCATGTACAAAAATATCAAATCAAGTCGTATAAAGACAAGGAGAGTTGAAAGCAATACATTCCACAAATGATTATTTTGCCTAAAAGGGTAATAACATTACTACCTTCTTTGCCACTACCTGGAGAAGATGAGATAGTTTTGGGATTGATTTTTTAAAGAAAATTTGTAATCAGCTATAAGTTTTTGCATTGTCAATTCTTTTCAGTACAATTTTTACAATAATTATGCTTGTTCACTTTCTTGTGTTTTCTTCTCCTTTCGCTTCTTTCTTATTATTTGCTTTGTGCTAGCTCTTGCCCTCGACCAAACCGCTTTTGTCCCTTCGGAGATTAATCATCTGTTAGTTTTAGGTATATGTATGTATAATAACTGACAAGAAAACCCCACCTACCTACTGAAACTACTCTCTTTGTTAAACAGTCGACCTACGAGCAGATCTGCGTACACGGGCTGGCTGCTACGAGCCTAACCACAAACATTGCCCTTCCATGTGATTAAGTTTTGCTTCTGTTTTCTTAGAATTAAGCTAAATTTAGGTGTATCTGGCTTTTATGAGAATCTTCTGGGGCACTGTCTCTTCAAGCACAAACTAGATATCTAATTTTTATTTCGACACTTAGTCAATGTAGAAAAGTATCCCCACTACCTCCTCCGCCCAAATGCTAGTCAAGGCCGTGCGCGCAGTTCGGTGGCCGCTCTGAACCGTCAATCTAGACGATCACTCTATTGTGGTGACGCTGTTGTTACAATATGTAGTCTGTCCCATGTCGTCTTTTTCACCATCCAAAGTATTCCTACTTTCCATTCGAAACCAGGTCCTTTCTCAATCGAAATACGTGCGTTCCATTGTTTTTCTCTTTGATAATGGAATTTTGTCATTTGGCGGACTTTCGAATGAATATTAAAAACATTGTTCCACCAAATTTATAATACAAAAATATTTATTATTCATTCGAGATAAACAGATGCCTGCCAAAAAGTTCAAAACTTAAGATATCGAAAGACAATTGTCCCGAAGTGACCGTTGTATGCTGGTTTTCCGCGTTTCTCTTCCAGAGTCCGCGGAGCATGCCCTGCCACCGAATCCTCTTCTTGATCGATGGCAGATGCGCGGTCCATTCGCGCTGCGGAAGGTTGGGGTGCCTCTCTGCGAGGCGGCAGAGGTGAGGAGTCTGGGGACTGGTTTTGTGAGGTTTCTTTTGTGTAGTAAATTGAGAAAAGACTACGAAACTCATCGAAGGAAGTTCGCGATTTCTAAATCGAACTGTCTGTGGAGGAATATATGACTTGGGACGATGACGCGTAGTGTTTTCCACCGGTGTAGTGCCGCGAAGAGACTCGTTCAGGACGTCGCTGTTTGCGGTGGGAGAGCGCGTCGCGGCTGGAGGGGGGTAGTCGCAGGGTCAGCCAGGGACGCAGCGGTGTGTGAGCGGGCGTCGAGTCGTTGCATCGTCAAATGACTGCTGCACGCATTGGGACACAGTGCTTCACTCGCTCCGTGATCCCCGTTTTGCGGCCTGCGGCTGGAGAACGCCGGTTGCCACGTGAGTTAGGCGCGGTTGCGTCGCGGCGGCACGGTAACGGTGAGGTGCTTAGTCGCCCATGTGAGTACTCTGCAGCGACGGCGGGCACCACGAATCGTGTGGAACAGTATTGTTTCGTCTCATCATAGTTAAATTTTCGCGCGAATCATTTAACAGTGGAGCATATCTAGCATTATCAATGAGTGTTTTCCCCCTATTTTTCTAGTCACTTTTCTTTCTATAATACATGTATTAACCGATTCGGAATAAAATGGAGAAGACTTTAATATTACAGCCGGAATGTTATCGTTTCATTACATCATTTACATCCTAACTGAAATAACGGAAGAATAAAGGAGAAAGATCTAGTCCTTACAAAATCGAAATCGCTCCATCTAACACTCTTATTTCAAAGTTTCTTTGGTCAACAGTGAAAAATTCAGGAGCGAGTTTAATGTCACAGAGTTCGACATATTTAACAATTTGTTTTTGTTCTCCTTATAGTTGCTTTGATGAAAGGAAAATATTTTTCTACTCCGGTGATGCAACGCAACTCTATTTCGTACCGTAAATGTATCTTGTAAGCATAATTCGTGTTATGAGAGCTATGACTTTGAGTTATGGATCAGTGAAGAATCCGAAAAATGGGTTTCCTCTCTAATAGAAAAGTTTATTCTCCAGAATTAAGTAGTACTCTAAGTTCTACAGTTCTACTAACTATATTTAATTGCAACATCAACATAAAGTAACATGCAATTTTGCTTCTTAAGCATGTATATTTTCATTCTGAATAACAAACTTGATTTCAGTGTTCCGAATTTTAAATCCATGAAAAATTTCACTACCTATTTTCAATGGATTATTTAATTGTGATCAGGAAGGGTGCTTGATGTGTAATAAATCTGATGATACTCAGATGTGTAAACAAATAGTTTCCATACTTTAAAAAATTCTTGTCTGTATTTGACATTAAAAACTATTCACCTACATTAACACTTTAAATATAGAAACTAGTGCAAGACTTTTTACTGATGTAATGGCTTTTTATAAATATTTCCTTTAATTGTGAAATAAATGGTCTTATGTGAATGATCGTTCAGACATATCATTGTGTTGTAATAAACACCCTTACATCGTCTGTTCGTCGTTGGTATCCCACGAGGGAAAAATAAATATTTCAAAATCTATTATTATTAAAGGCGAAAATCCATATAAAACCAAATTAAAGTTTCCTATGTTTTGGGGTAAACTTTCTATTCGGAATAATTTATCAAAGTTTAATTTTGAACAAACTATCACACTCTGAAATTTCTATTGAGAGGAAACAAGCGCCACTCATTAAGTTCATGTCAACAGTAAATTTACTTCTTATTTTTCGACAGAAATACACGAATGAAACAAATTTCTCCTTTAGTCAGTGTTATTTCATGATATTGTTCTCGTCTCAAATCTGCATTTGAATTTTTCGAAGCAAAAGTGATACAATGAAGTATGCGTTATCTTCAGATGAAAATATAAAGCATGCATGGTCAGTTGGAGATAAAATCGTTATCAAGATGATGGATATCGCAACAGGACAACAAATGATACAGAAACAGTGGAGGAGAATGATAATATTCATCCGCTGATGTGCGGAAAGCAAATATTTGAAATGTACATTTTTCATAAAAATTTGGAAGTATATTTTATTTTGGTCGGTATTTGATCACTTAGTTCGGTTGTTGGTCACAGTTCATTGCACTAATGATTCTGCCTGACAATTTCGTGGGAAACTGCTGAAAGAAGACAAATGAAGGAGGTTTAGTGTCAGCGGCTTCTTTCATCTTTTAGCTGCTCGCACGTTTGTACGTATGTTGCGGTGCATTTCCTTCCCCGTTTTAACGAATTTTAAAGCCCTAGTGTCCAATGAACTATTTGTAGTACATGTCATCTACTTGCATTATGCAAGATGTAGCAAAAAACAAACCAAAAAGATTTGTGTAGATAATTTGCTGAAATACCTGTACAAAGGGTGATGAGGTTCGAAGGACCAAATGTTAAATGAATTAGAAAATGAGGAATGTGGATGAGGTGTAGATTAGTACTGATTGCCAACTAAAAACAGTTTAATGTGCTATGAAATATAAAGGAAATGGAGAAAATAATGAAATACAAAGCTTCTAGATATTGATGAGATGAGTTGATCCGTTCCGTGAAATTCCGCTGAGATGGCGTGAAGTTGAAGTCATGGCGTGAGTTGAATGGCTCTGTGTTGATGTTCAGTGGAGTTGAATTAAAGAAAAGATCTTCAAGTAGATGATAATTCTTTTCAGCTGTAATTTCGCATAAACTCCGTATGACAACACCCACATTTTCGTTCACATAATCTTGAATACGTACTATTTAATATTATTTCGAGTAGGAGCCATGCTAAAACGTGTACATTTGCGGAGTCATTAATTTTTCAAAAACCTTCTTCTGTTGCGAGTTTCTCGGTTACAAATGGACCAAATGAGTCAATCAAGAGCTCGTTTTACAAAGTTTTCAATTCTCTACAGTTTTTGTCATACGAATACCTACATAACTTCATTAGTTTACATTTTAGAAGCAAAATAACTAAAAAATGATTGTTTTTCCCCACCTTTAAATATTATAATAAATTACCATATGATTACAAAAACAAAATTAATTCGTGGCGTAATTTATTTCCTTTGAGTTCTTTATCATGCTAAAATCTGAGATTGAGTTAAGGCAAGTAAGTGGAATCAATTCAGAGATTTGTTTAGTAGTAGATATATTGATCAAAAACCTCGACCCGCATATGTTTTAACAAACTTTTATGATGAATGTGGACTAAGTTCCTCGTATTTACTGAAAAATTTCATAATTTTAGGAAGGTATTAATATTTTATATTTATTCCTTCTCATGTGTGTTTTCTAAGAGTGCAGAGAACGGTAAATGAAATCAATATGCTTGATGTGCGCTTAATTTTTTGATCGTTCTTTACAAATGTTTCAGAAATTCAATTTCAAAATGCCAGATTAATAAAGTTCGTCTCTCTCGTCGATTTGAAGTACTACTTCCTTCTTGAAGGATAACACAAACAATGTTGCTAATCCACCCATTTAATTAATCATTTCAGGATTCCTCCTTCCAGAGTACGCCTTGAGTTTTAAAAAGTACTTTACCATTACAGATTAGGAGTCAGCTTATATCCATATCCGTGGAAATGGTGAAAAATAAGGATTACTTATTTTCCTCTCCTCTTCATATTATTCTTTCACCTAAAATTTCACAGCACAAGTGAGTCGACAGATATGCACTGAGAACCAGACAACAAAACCAACACTCCTATGTCCCGATAATCTGGTAATTTTCTAGTCATACAAAAAGTATTTAATCTTCAATTTTATTTTCATCAAAGATCAGCATCTTTATGTCCAACATTTTGAAGTTTTCATTCCTTATCAGATTTTCTTTATCAACAACCCCGTGAATAGTCCAGGTGACTTTTCCCATAAAAAAGAAATATTTTTATAACATTATTAATTTTTAATTTGCTGTATTCAAATTTACACACACAAACTTGAGAATCCAATAAGTTTAATTACGATATTAAGTTCTATCCTGTTACATATTCCTATAAAATACATTTTACATCTTACACTTATACCAAAGAAACTTATAAAATACAAAAGTAAAGTTTGTTTTTGAAATTGTAACATTCTGAAATACTTCAATGGCGAGAATGTGTACTTCATGTGGTACCTTGGTAGGAGTGGAAGCAGGGGAAGGTCAAGAGAGGAGCACAGGAAAAATGGCTCGGCAAATATAAAAGCGTTTGTCTTCCTCGTGCAATAAGTGCCTGAACACTACTAGAAAAACACGCAAACGGGTTATTATGAATCTAGTATTTCCCACGGAGTTTGGCAACGTGGTTAACATATTTTCTAATTATATACCAATTTATAGCGTCTATTTACATTGTATTTCCTTATTTAAACGATGTCTAACAGTCCAATTAATGATTAGATTCTACAGTTGCTGATGTGATGAAAAATATACTTGTATTCAAAATGATTTTCAATAAAATATGCCCAAATAACATTGAAATATTATTTTACGACGAATTTACTGTTAATTAAATGTTCATACAAATTGGAAATTTACTTTAGAAATAAGAAAGTAAAAAAGAGATGAAAAGGATTTAATAAAAATCTCCTCAGATTTTTTGGAGAATACAAATTAAATAGAAATATTAACGATTGAATTCTTAAACGTCTGGGTACATTTAGATAGTAGAATATTCCAAAATTCATTATGATCTATGATCTATATACGAGGGTGGATCAAATATTAACGAGACGTTTGCTTCTGAGCGCATAGTTTGAACGGAACGGGCTGCCGCTTGTACAGTGCATTGTTGCAGATGTCAGGAGTTGGGGAAGCATGTGGTATGCAGGTCTGGACCTGTTTGAAAGTAGCGCGTACGATGACAGAGCAACAAGTGCATCCTTCTGTTGCGCAACGCATTATTATCAAATTTCTTGCTAACGAAGGTGTAAAACCAGCTGCAATTTTGCAAAGGCTAAGTGCACAGTTCGGCAATGAAACCCTGTCAAGGGCACGCGTGTATGCGTGGCATAAAGAGTTCGGGGAAGGTCATGAACGGGTTGAAAACGAAACACATGATCGTCGTCCTCGGACCAGCATTACGGAAGAGATCATTTCCAGTGTTCGTGACCTTATTGAAGGTGATAAACGTCTGACGGTTTCTGCAGTTGCATCACAAGTTGAAATAAGCTATGGGAGCTGTCAAACAATCATCACTAAGGATCTAGGGTTCCATAATGTTTGTGCCAGATGGGTCCCTCGTCTTTTGACAACGGAAGATGAGACGTTTGGAGATTTGTCAGAAGCTCAGCGCACAAATTGCAGAGAAAGGGGATCCTTTTTTGGACAAAATTGTCACCTGTGATGAAACTTGAGTCCATCATTACACACCCGAATCCAAACAGGCCAGTATGGAGTGGCGGAGACAGGGAGATGCAGTCACTGTTAAAACCAAGACCAGGTTGTCAGCCGGCAAGGTGCTTGTGACAGTTTTCTTCGACCGGCGAGGGATCTTACACATTGATTTCCTGCATGAGCGTCGCACAATAAATGCTGCTTATTACTGTGACCTTCTGGATCGGGTAAAGACTTCCTACCGTTCCAAAAGACGTGACCGACCAATTTGAGACGTCATCCTCCTTCATGACAATGCTCGGCCCCACACTGCAGCCCTAACTTGCACCAAATTACTTGAATATTCTCCTTATAGTCCTGATCTATCACCCTGTGATTTTCATTTGTTTGGGCTACTTAAAGAAGCACTAGGAGGACAACGATTCCAGGACAATGTGGGGGTTTAGGCAATTGGCTTGTGACACAACGATGCTGGGATTAAAAATCTACCAATCCGGTGGGAAAAATGCATTACTAAAGGAGATTATGTACAAAAATAATTTGTACGGTGCTGTGTTATTCTGCTCAATAAATTTGCAAAAAAAAAGGAAATGTCTCGTTTATATTTGATCTACCCTCGTAATTCGACGGAAAATTTTCAAGTGAATTTTTTTTGTTGTGTACAATATTTTAAAACATGTGTGCTTCCGAGTTAGATTTTGGTTAACTTAGGGTTTTGGAAATAAGTTTTTGTTTAGTTATTTTAAATAAGGGACTCAAGTTCCGGGACTCTGCAAAAATTCGTTCAAGTAGCATTTTTGACACAGTTTGTCAGTATCACAGGTATTTACTAACTGACTTGACCAATATCTTAATGATAACGGGATCTTTAACAAAATTACTGCATCGTATATGATTTTGTAAACCTGAAGATGCTAGATATTCTCACGAAATATCATTTTCAAATATTTCGAAGTGGAGGGGTCTTTCTTTTTGTTTCAACTAAACATTTTTTCTGCACTTGGAGCTAAAAAAAGTGAAAAATAAAATAAGACTTTGTGTTTCTTGAAAATAATTTAGAAACATAAAAGCTACGAAATAATAAATAGAAATTATAACACTGTTATACTTGGAAATGTTGGAGTAAAAAATCAAAGTCAAAGTGTACCACAAGCCCCGAATATGCCTGAGGGTGTAACGGAGAGAAGAGCTCCGCAATTACTAGGCCTCAGCACCAGGAGGAGGATATGTGGTCTGTATCTCGCCATGGCCGGTTTGACCCCATGATAGACTTGGCACTCGATTTACAGCAGATTGGTCTGGGAGACAATATGGACGTTGATGTGTGATGAAAAATCCCAACCCCCTACTGTGATCAAACCCTGTCCCATCCAGTCAGCAATTCAGTTGGTTCTCATATTTTTTTTCCTCTCTAATTACAATTTCATCTCTTGTAGATTCTTCTGTACTAGTATTTGCAGTGGAGCGAATGAACAACAAATTGGACTTAACGACCTTAATGCACATTTATGACGCTTAAGAACGCTTGAGATTAAGGTTCGTAAATTTGTAATGTATTAAAAATTGACTCTAAATCAGCGATGTATTGATAAAATCATGAACTTAATGCTACGTGAGAAGCAGAAAAGTATTCATTGCACCAACAAGAAGTCCATCTGGTGAACCTTGATCCTCCATGCGTTACCAATAAAAGGTTGTAACATCCCGATTAAATGACTTTCTGAAAAGTTTTACAATTGTCTGTTCAATGCAGATGCCAAAAATTTAACTTGAAAAATTATGATTATCTTTAATATGGCAACTTCATTTATTTTATTATTCGGTATTAAAGTTCCGGATTAAAGGTTATGGAGGTCCCTAATCATGAATATTAATTATCAAATAAATTAATGTCACGAAAAGGTCTACAGCTTTGAAATTTCGTCCACGCTTTTTTCACCGTGGGTCAAAGTGCACATCCAAGATTTCTTCTTTTTTAAAATTCAATTGTAATTTTTTAATTGAATGTTAAAAATATGTTGATTTTCTGGCGGATCATGGAGGCTTGAGGATCCGAAACATTGACATTTGGCACACGTGTTCTCCAGGATTGGTATTTGTGGATCTTCGAACGCTTTTTCGAAATTTGATATAGATTTTTCTTTATCTTATTTTAAACGTTTTTCGATGTCAGTCGCGGCGCGACGAGCTTCAAAATTCGGTACAAGCATTCTCGAAGATGGGTCTAAGATCCCAGCATTTCTTTCGATATCCTACCCAGCGTCTTTTTCGATATTGTCTTAAGATTTTTTCTTGCATACATCAATGGCGTTTAAGAAATAATATTTGTACAAAAATTTAGCGAAGTAAAGGGTACTCAGCTAGTACAATTATAAAACAATAGAATAATTATTCACATTACGTGTCTATAGGGAGTGTATTGAGAGTTAGACAAATTGTTTCATGTTTTTCATCAGTTAATTTTGTGATCTCAAATTTGAATGCACGAATTTTTTTTTAGAATTCAGCGATGATATAGACGAAAGTCTACACTGATTCATTGTTTTCATAAGACTGTTTTTCACGTACTTGATTTTAGAAACTAAACTTTCCCCACGGTTCATGAAATCGTGTTTGTCGTAACATTATTGTAAGTAATTTGTTTAGTTATGGAAATTGTTTAATGTGAAAAGAAATTGCAGAGGGGCAGTTACCAGTCACGCCGTTGATCATTCCACGCTTTTCACTCTAGTGAAAAATCATAGGTGCGTTACTCTGCCTGATTTCAAACTTCACATCTTGAACAACCCTGCGTGAATGATTCGTACTATCCAATAAAATCTTCTCGTAATTACCATACCTACTTTCATTAACTACACTTTCGGCGACGGACATTACCGTGGAGAATAAACACACAAGACGATGTGGTGCAGATAACGCAAAGTATTATTCTTGGGGCTTTAGGGTACACCAACAACTAGGTCATGAGAACCCGTAAATTAGAACCCTTAATGTATATTCGAACATGGCTCGAAGAACGTGAGCGAACATGTAATACAATACAGTTTTGTCGATTATGTGTGGGAAAATGTTGGTGATAACACTCTGAAAAATGAAATTAATTTATAAACAATTTGGTTCAGGAAGTCTAAATTGCATTGGAGAAATGGATCACCCATCAAATGATAATGTAAAAATCACCTCTCAAAAATAAATAAAAATTTATCTTTCTTACAGTGTGTGAAATTTTTAAATGTGTAGGATGTATATTTATAAATTTTACTGGAAGTAGTACGGGCGTATATTAAGAAATTATACTCAAAGTAGCACGCAATCTATCTTGTCCAGGCTCAATAGATCTTCCTTAAGAAACAAACGGCAATTTAAGTCTCAATAGTAATAGAAGTCTTTACTCTCGCCCTTAGATAATACATTGCCCTTCTCATCAAAGCTTCATTGAAACAAACAGCCGGAAGTTAGGACGAGTGAAGTGGAAATTGCAGATTGGTCACTGCAAGGTGAAATCGAATAGAGGCGGGACTGCTTTGTTGTTTTCGGGGTTAGACAGTTTCCATCGTCTACAACGTCTACATCGACGTCATCAGTTACCTTGAAATATTTTTCCGAAATATTAATAATTCGAGAGTTTACATAAATGTAGAATATTGGTTTATATATTTTACTCAGTAGTTTAAAACAATAGAGACAATTTCAGAAATGAGTGTTGTTGTTTTTTGTAAATTATACGGGGTCGATTCCTACCTCATCTCCCCTGAAATTTCGCAAATGAGGAATTACATCATGGCTTTGACAACCGTGATGTAGTTGTAGCACCTTACTCCCCACGCTGCTGACGGAAGAAGGCGGGTTCGATCCCCCGATTGAACCGCTTGGTGTTTTCGGTTTCATGGATTCCCCTGCAACCCAATATATCTCCTTGACAATACCTCCGTCCAAATCATGTGGTTAGGTGGAAAAGCAGAACTAATGACCTGAACCACGTCATATCATGATATAAGGCAATAAATAAAAAAATGAAAATTTTCTTCTGCGTTGATTCTGTATTGATTTGTAAAAGTGTTTTAAGGAAGTATTGTATTTTGTGAGAACCTTTTTGTACTGACTAATCTGTCGTGAGATACAATTTTTTATCAACCAGCTCCATTCAAAATATCTCACTTCTGTCATAGATTGTCTGTATTGAAGGTCCATCTTAGCGCGTCTGCATTTAGGACGAATTCCTTATTTGGTATTATTATTATTATTATTGTTGTTGTTGTTGTTGCCACATAACTTTACAACTAAACAAAAACTCTTTGATTCAAGTTTTTTTAAAAAATTAATCTTATTTCTATTAATAGTTGCAATTTTTATACGAACAATCTGTAAAAGTTTATTGTATAAAATGATTCATCCGAAGTTTTAAATCTTCAATTCTGTCACTTATAATTAATATGACTTTTGGGTAACAATCTGGGAGTGTGTTGTTTTATGAATGGTGAAATTCTAATCCGACTTGAAATATATTATAAGCTCGCCAAATAGTATTCTCTGATTGGTTTTAACCCCCTACTCCCACTTACCTACGTCATTGAATTTTGAAGACTCATCCATTCGCTTGCAAAAAAAAAAGAATCTGTTGGAGTGGATGATGTGTTGGGTATATCTGGTCAGAATATGTGGAAGTGCCGATGTATATGATAGTGAGGAGCTTCTTCATTGATTTTTTGTGATAATGAATTACCAATGATCGAAATTTTAATTCGGAGTATGTGTGATTCCATGATTTAATTTCACGAGTAAAATAAGTTTTCCTGTTACATTGAAGAAATAATGTTATTCTCTGAACAAAAATATCATTCTATAAAACAGTATTTATATTTTATTTCCTTTGAATAGAATTTTCCCTAGACGCTCTAGCACAATGATATTTAAGAAATCGTAAAAGATAACGAGAACATAATTTATTTGTTTATATACTCATATTTTCTTTTATCTTTATAGATATGAAACAATCACCCGTATGTAACAGAGTAATTCCGGACTCTTTCGTTGTTTTCTGTCCAAGTGTTTTTATTCATCTTCATAGCGTTATACGTCCTGCTATTTTATTCTTTGCTGCAGCGCCTCCCTCATGACGTTCCCGCCCTTTGCCACATAAAGACGGGCATAATGTCTACTATCTCTTGTCTCTTTCACAACCCTTGTTAGTCCTATTTTCGTGGTCGTTTGAAAATCAATCACATCGTCCTTCATTAGCCATAAAGTTTCCGTGATCTCTCATATTCAAAATATCATTTACCCTAAATAATAAAGGAAAAAGTTTTAAACAATAAAAAAGAGGAAATGTGTACAGTAAATTTGAGATGAACCACTACGTGCGGGCACAACAACGTCTAGATATAAACGGGGACGAGCCGGGAATCTAACACGGGATCTTCAATACGGGGTAGCGGTTAGCACCCTTGCGGCCAGAGATGAATATCCCAGGTTCGATTTCAGACTCATCGCAATATTTATTTGGCCCTACATATCACATCTCTTATCGACATGTAGTTACGTAGAAGGAAGATTTGCATTTCTCGTACAGTTTGACCATG
This sequence comes from Laupala kohalensis, assembly GCA_002313205.1. Classification (NCBI taxonomy): domain Eukaryota; kingdom Metazoa; phylum Arthropoda; class Insecta; order Orthoptera; family Trigonidiidae; genus Laupala; species Laupala kohalensis. Next base: position 865,406 of record NNCF01127655.1, read on the forward strand.
ACCCGACAGGTTCTGTCCTTTGGCTGTTGATCATAGCTTTGCTTAACTGTAACGGTAAAGTAGGGAGAAGACGATTGGACAATCTGGGGAGAAATAAATGCATTCTGAGAAATGTTCTGTGAGTTAACACGATTTATCATTTTTGAAACTGATAGGAATAAATTTCATTATAATAATGAAATCAGTAAATACGATACCAGATTATCTTATTATCACATCGATTGCAGAAATTATTTCCATCCATCGATTGCAGAAATTATTTCCATCCATCGATTGCAGAAATTATTTCCATCCATCGATTGCAGAAATTATTTCCATCCATTGATAAGATGAAATTGCACATCGTACTTCTTCCTCAATGAAACCACTCTGCGGATATTTCCGTTGAACTTTATTCGCTCTGTAATGAAATTACGTAACTCGTTTTTCATGTTGCGGCATTCATGTGAGTAAATCGAAACAAATACCTGGAATCTATAATTTTACAGCGTTATCACGGTTATAGCTACACTAATATTTTTATATTTCACATGTGCTACATTTCTTGATAAATTTAAGAATGTTTGACTACTAAGTTTTCGACTGTTTATTTTGTTCGCTCTGTTAGAGATAACTTTACACACGCAGCCGATCTGTGAAATTTCCGTTCTAAGAACCGACCACCTACTTCCTAAAGTAGTTTCTTTCCCAATAACATCATTTCCGAGAAACTGGAAGGATGTTATCCTTGCGGCCAATCCCTTATGTAACCTCCTCAGACGATCACTCATGATCCTGGTCTCGTCTCTCAATCTGTAAAGTATTTGCAATTTTTTAAACCGCACCAGTGGCAACTCGACCGTAAGGCGAAACCCACTTCATCTAAGTCGTCATGTTTTGGAGAACCTCATGTCTATGGAAGTCCCGCTCTAGCTATGATCCTGAATTGTTTTCAATTTCAGGCAGTAGAGAAAATATAAAAAGCTGAAATGCGTCCGTATACTCATACCACCAGATATTAAAATAATCGCATATAACTATATTTGGCATTGTTAAAGTCAAGGACTCCAGAAAAATCACTTGATTATTTTAATGAAAATCTCAGAGCTATCTATGAATCACACAATAGATTTAGTTCAGAGTTAAAAATGACCAATTACATTTTAAGTTTTTAATTACGATTTTTTATTCATTTTGATTTGTCTTGTTTTAAGACGTTTGGTTGTGTCATGTTAAAGTCGCAACCGTAACGTGCAATACATGATGCGGAAAATGGAGTAGATACAGTGGTCATTAGTACTGGTAGGAATTTTTGGTTAAAAGTTCTAGTACTTTCGAGCTTCCATGTTGTGGACACGAATAAGTTTCCGAAGTTGAATAGAAAATTTCTCTGAACCTCCCTGCTCTTTGTTTCCTGCAGACACCTCTGCATGCTGAGTACTCTCGAGAAAAATCTATAAAAATCTAAAAGTTTTAAAATTGACGTCCCATGTCCACATGCCAACTTTACAAGACTCGAGAACTTCATCGAATATATTTCACTAAAAATAATATATTAATGTTAATAAGAATCTCATAAATTTGTTAATGTTAATATTTCGACATTTTTCATAGATATCTCTTATTTCTGAAATGATTAAGCATTCTCTAATTGATGGGGAATTACTGTTAGAACCAAAATGAAATTACACACTTGAAAAAGATTTCTTTACATCGTTTCTTTAAGCGCCTTTACGATCAGAATTCAATATTTTGTCACGGAAATGAGTTCAAAACTGTTGTTGGGATAGTGCTGCATGAATGGTTATTGAGACATAAAATTTCACAAGACACAAAGGAAAGAGCAAAGTTGCCAAATTATTAATTCTTAGAGGAAATGATGCTTGCGGAAGAAACTTAATCTAAATTAGGGAGTTAGACCACATAAATAATATGTTGTAAATTTAATAAACACAGTTTCTGATTATTTTAGTTCCCATGTCGATTTTTTGATTTATCTAAATTTTTGGAACGCAGAGGCATTAAAAAAATTAGAGAAATGTTCATTAATAAACTTGAAAACCGCACAACTGATTAAATGATGCAATTCTTTTCACGAAGGAATTTTGTCTTCTTATCACAAGAAAACATAACTAAAAATCTAAATTAAAATGTTGTGAATGTTTAATGTCACTCACCATGAGACAAAAAAATTACAAACATTATGATACAAAGTTTTAGGAATACAAAGCTAAGAATTAAAATCTCACATTTGACCTAGTCGTGTATCGAATGTTACGGATATTTTGAATTTATCTCAAGAAGGTGTGATAAATCTGTTTAATGACATACAAATTTCTAAATCTTGATGTAGTAAGGAAATAGACTTGAAAGTAAAGCTTGATGATTGCTAGAAACATTTTTTTTAATTATTAGAAAACTGAGTAAATCTGAGACTGTGCGTAATATTTATGGGTAAACATCATTATGATTGGAACATATTAATGAATAGTAACTTACTAAAAACTTATCTTCCTCAATTTATTCATTCATGATAATATCGCCCGTTCTGCAACAAGGTATTACGATGTATATTCTTGAAGATCTGATGTATATAGAAGATAATACAAAAAATTCTTTGATTAATCTTGAGCTATGAGTAGGATGAACCGGGTATTCTCAATTTTTTTTGTTCTGATTTTTTCTTCCTTCCAAGAATCAATGATTAACAGCAGCTGTTTTCTCTAAATCTTTATTCTCTAGTTCTTTATTAAGTTTAGGTCTTATAATTGATAAAGGGATATCTATCACGAAAGGGAATAATAAATTAAACAAAAATTAAATTATTAACTATAATTCATCGTTCACAAACCACTCCACATTTTCAAACAAAATAAACTTGTTTAATTTTTTGCGTGTACCAAGTTTGTTTATTAAGCAGCATAGATTTCTCTTTTCTATGAGAAAAACAAATGGCCTTTAAAAAATATACTGTCAATTAATTTAAATACTCAGTTCATAACTTTCATTGCGAAATTCGTTACGTGAGACATGATTTTTTAGGACACTGCCTTGCAATTATCTACAGGTTAATAAAATATAGTCATGTGTGTTAAAGTTAGGCCCTTTTATGTGACTTTTGATGAGCTTAAAAAAATTTACTGGTTTAAAAACATCAGGAGAAGCATTTACGTTTTCCTCTAGAAATAAAAGATATGAATTCAGAATAAATGGGCATACCTACAGATGTTGAATTTTGCTGCAAAGCTGATCTATATTCCTCACATTTCATTATTTCATTTATTTTCTTCACAATAAATCCATGAATATAATACAAAACATTATCTTTGAAGTACGAATGTTCCATTTTAGAGTACAATTTGCACATTTCATTTAACAATTCGTCATTTTCATCATTTTTATTCTCATCATCATGTTTACTGACACATATTTGAAAGCTCATAACTGAATCTTAATAATGTTTTATGATTTCAAGGGTGCTGAATCTGAATATGAACTTGCTTTTTGTATACAATTGGGGGAACATGGTAAAAATGACTTTGAAGCCGAAAATGTGCAAACTCATATTGGTTGTTCGTTATAGAATTATTTCTCTCTACGAAATCTTTTACAACCTCCATAATATACTTTTCAAAAATTTTTCCTATGGTTGATAAGATTGAAATTGGTCTAAAGTTATTTAAATCTTTAATATTTCCTCCTTTATATATGGGTCTAATAATTGCCATTTTCATGTTTTCTGGGAACCTCTCCTCCTCTATGCTCTTATTTATTATTAATTTTATTATCGGTATAAGTATCCTACTATTTTCTTTTATACTATCGAGACTTACTAAGTCCACCCCAGGTGCCTTGTTTTTCTTGAGTTTATCTATGATTTTTTCAATATCTTTCATGCCTATCTCGGGTAAGAATATTGACTTTAAGTTGTTCTTCTTGTTCTCTATTCCTATTATTTTGTCACACTTGTGTATATTTTTTAATACATTTTCCTTCATTACACTTGCCATCTTATCACATATTATTTTTGTTGTTTCCTGGTTGTCTAAGCTTTTCTCAATCAAGTTATCTATATCATTTTTCTTCTTTCTTCCCATTAACATATTAATAACTTCCCATGTTTTTTTGCTATCTTTTATATTTTCATTTAAAAGGTTTTTGTAGTAATCCTTTTTATTTTGAAGAATTTTAGCATTTATCTTGTTTCTTATATCTTTATATGCTTTTCTTATCTCCATTTTGCTTTCACCATATATATCAGGGTGCTTCTTCCATTTATAAAAGAGTTTGTCCCTTTCACACATCTGTTCTATCATTTCTTTGCTTATCCATGGTTTTATATTTCTCTTCTTCCTATCTCTTCTTTTGCATTTTTCCCTTGATTTATTATAACTTGATATGATCACCTCATATATATCTTTAGCTTCTTTTTTCTTCAATTCTTCCATATCTATCTTTTCCAAGAGCTTTTTTAGTTCTGCTTTATTTGTAATTATTTTTTCCATTTTGTTTCCATTTCTTTCCAATATAGCTTTCTCTTTCATTTGTATACTTAGACCTATCAAATAGTGGTCAGATATTTTAGTTGTGACTATAACAGGTTGGAGACTTTCAAATCCACCACTAACTGCTATGTGATCAATACATGTACTGCTACATTTATCCATTCTGGTATCCTCTCTTGTACTCTCCATAATCGTTTGTATCATTTTATTATTAGTTATTATGTTTTGGTATTCTTGGTTATTCTTATTTATCACATTCTCTTTTATATCAATATTTATATCACCTATTAATATTTTATTTCTGTTTTTCATCCTACCTAGCACATCTTCTAATTCTTTCAGAAATTTATTTACATCCTCACCAGGTGGTCTATATATAGCCAATAATGTAATTTTTAATTTATTATTAATCAGAATGTTTCCTATAATGGCTTCATATGTCATTTTTTCTTCATTAATATGTGAGAAATTGTATCTTTCCTTGTAAAAAACAATGATACCGCCTCCTCTTTTACCCCTTCTTCTATAAGTCTCTCTTTTATATCCTTCTAGATTATAATTATAAATATCTTCATTCTCCTCCAGATTAATTTCAGTCAAGACAATAACATCAACAATCTCATCTAAAGCTCCTATCTTATATTCTAATTCATCCCAATTCTTCTTAATTGATCTGATATTTATATGTATTATATTTATACTATGTTCTATATCACCAAAAATCTCTTTTACTTCCTCAAAACTTTTGACCAACTTAGTTTTTTTTGTTTCAATATTATCAAATATATCAATTTCCATTAATGGTTAAAATATCATCATTTTTTTTTATCTCATATTATATCTTTAAGATCTGCTTCCTTTTTTATTAACCAAGATCTTGTATCTTCATCTTTTCTTATATAGATTTTTGAGTTTCTTATCCAAGTAAACTTGAAGCCCTTTTCCCTTGCAAACTCTCTTGTTTTCCAGAATAAGTTAGAGGTGTATTGAGTTAATTGTTCTCTTATATATATCTTTTTCCCCCCCATATCCAACCCTCCTTTGACTTTGGATAGTTTTATAACCTTTTCTCTTAATTCTTTATTCACAAATTTAATATAGGTTTTTATTTTGTCTTGTTTATTTTTGTATTGCGTATATTCTTTTATATCCGTATCTTTTATTTCCTCCAATCCCTTTCCCTTGATCAGTTTAATGATTTCTTTTTTTTCCATTTCTTTTTTTAGTCCTATAACCTCTACATTCTTCCCCAATCTATTATTTTCAAGCTCGTTGACTCTTTCATTCAACATCTCATATTGTCTATCATTCTTTTTAATTTCTTCTTTCAATGTCTTAATTTCTTTTATTTCATTCAATAATATGTCATACCTACTGCTTAGAAATTCAATGGAAACTTTTATTTCTGACATTTCCTGAAGAATTTGATCCAATTTCCTATTTGCATTATCATCCTTTTTCATTTCCTCTTCCCCTTCCTTCACATCTAGTGCTTTCTCCTCTATTTTACTGTTACTCAATTGTTCTGGCTTTTTCCCACTCTTACAATTTCCACATTTCCATTCCTTTTTTCTGTTTTCTGACATCCTTTTATATGTGTGGGCTGACACACTTGAGCAATTATAATGAAATTCTTCCATACAATTATAACATATCACCTCCTCATTCACTACTCTATTGCAAGCTTTACATTGAGCCATTATCTTTACCAAGTTTTACTTTTCCTTTTATCAAATTTGCCCTGAAGAGTCCTTCTTAAGCTTTCTTCCCCCACCAGTTTTCACACTCTTCCACTTCTATACATTGATCATTTTTATACTATCTACACTTAGAAACTTTCCTTTCTATTCATTCACCCTTTTCATACCTTAATTTTATACCCTTTTCATAGACAGGTTATTTTACAGTTTGCATAGATTTCACTACTTCCACACAATATCAATATGTTCCAACACCCCACATCCATACACATACAAATTCAAGAGTTGGAAGACACTTTCTCAATCTTTTAAAAATCAATCAATCACTATTTAGACTGTCAAAACAGAGGACTCAGTAAAGCTTAGCCATCATGAGTTTCTAGATTCTTTCCATCCTTCAAACACATCACATTCATCAGGTAAATCCTTAGCCTAATTCATTTACTCACCAACCAGCATTTAACACCTCACCTCCAACTTCAAAAGAAAGGAAAAAACTTCACACCTTTTTTCCTCTTTATACATATCAACAATCACAAGCAACCAAAAGACCAAATAGCCTTCTTTCCACTCTTACAACCAGATACTGAACCTTTTAAAGATACTGTAACCACATCAAAAACAAAACACAGTAAAACACTCCAAAACCTTACACACTCTTTCAGCAAACAAAACACAGTAAAACACTCCAAACCTAACACACTCTTTCAGCATGATATTAAAACCACATTCTAGATACTGTAAACACTCTAGACAAAACACTGTACACATTCCAAACCAAACCAAAAACACTCTAGACCAAACCAAAAACACATTCCAAACCAAAAACACTCTAGAGTCAGCTCACATCTATACCTACTACTAGTGGATATTTCACTTAGCCATCACCTTTTGTCCTCTATTTTGCCCACCAGTCATTGATGTAAAAGCATACACCTAAAAAAAAAAAATTTTACGCCAAACACATCGACCAGTTGTAAGCACACACCATAACCCTCTTCTAATGGGTATCTAACTTTAGTTTATGTCGGCACTTTTCAGCACTTTTGTAATTCAAGTACATTCATCAATACTTCTTTCATCCGCAATTTAGCAAATGCTTCATAAATAGAAGCAAGAAATCACCATCCGCTTAGGTCTTCCTTCACGACAAGTATTATGCACGCACCATAACCCTCTTCAAATGGGTATATAACCTATGTTTATGTAGGCACTTTTCAGCACTTTTATGATTCAATTACATTCATCAATACTTCTTTCATCCACAATTTAGCAATTGCTTCATATATAGAAGCAAGAAATCACCATCCGCTTAGGTCTTCCTTCACGACCATTAGTATGCACACACCATAACCCTCTTCAAATGGGTATATAACCTTTGTTTATGTAGGCACTTTTCAGCACTTTTANATATATAAGTAGTAGTAGTAGTAGTAGTAGTAGTAGTAGTAGTAGTAGTAGTAGTAGTTAGAAAAAAAGTTAGAAAAGTTAGAAAAGTTTTTATTCCATTATAAATAAAATCATTTTACATGTTAAATACATCTGCTTGTATACATACATCCATTACACTTTTAATATGCATTCAGTAATTACCTACATATAAATTTTACATCCATATCCACCGATTTGATGCAGCAACCAACATATTCCCACATATATACATTTACACTATTTTACAATATAACATCCATTTTACATATAACATCCAAATTTATACATTTGTTTATTTCATTGTGGTTTTTATCATTTATTTAATATGAAATTATTTACTTCCTTAAATCTTCTCTCAAGTTTAAAACACTTTTTTCTTCTTTTTGTTTTTGTTTTTACACATATCTTGTTCTTNGACTAATTTCAGGTAGGCTCAAGTACCTACGACATGTGACTTTAACTAATTTTGGAATGACATATCAAATGTCTGTTCAAAGTTCATTAAACATGACAGAATTAAAAATAAAGAATGTTTACTATCATGCAAGACGAAGCAAAATCGGTTTGACAACAAATTGTGAATGTACAGTGTCTAGCAGACTAAGGTGGCATAAAGTCTCTTTGTTCCAATTTTCAAGAGATATAGCTCATTTGATTNGAAATTGTTTTATATTTCTCTTATTACCCACTAATTTGTCTACCACTACTATTTATAGTAGCAGCAGCAGTGCGGAGCAAAAACATTAGTTACTTTCCCTCCACTGCCAAATACCACTATTTGGTTTTTCAAATAGTAGTTGTAGTGGAATTCGTTTTGGATTATCAAATATTTCATCAATACTCATGCATATTTTTCAATTTGTACACTTACACACCTACATACATAAATACACAGAAAATTTATATTTCATTAATACTCATACTTATTTTTCAATATGTACATCCATGCACATACATACATAAATACAATGTTAGATTTATATTTCATCAATACTCATAANTTGAGTAATAACTATTTTTCATAATTCCAGAATGAATGCCAAAAATATTTTTATTCATTTTAAAGCAATGTTCATGCACTTTCATCAAATACACATCTAAAAACATAGCGGGTGTGACAACGTAGTCAAATTTCAAAAATATCTCGTCAGTGTTTTGGATATTTTTGTAAATTGTTCTTAGTCATGTGCAGAGGTCTATGGTGTATAGTAACTTTCTGAAAATTATTATTTCCCAAATTATTTATTCTTGCTAATACTGATGTTGCCGCATCAAGTTAATGCGGTATGTGCTCTTTTGGATATGTATCACAGAAAATATTATGTGTAGAAGAAAATTCAAAAAGGAAAATACTCGTTGTAACATTCTTGTCAAAAAGTATAATTATATTTATTATATGGTGAATATTTGTTATAAACAAGTGTTAATATTTAATCTTTTTACAGCGTGATAGGAGGGAGAGAGCTGCCGCTCAAATACTACGACACAATTATCTACTGAAAACCATGTTTTTGCATTGTACAGGCGAATATATACTATTTTATAGACTACAAAAAGAAAACTACAAATTATTCACAAGCATATATCAATTGTAACAAAAAAATACACGCAACAGAAAATCAATTAAACAGATTTGAAGCTCCTCTCGTGCCATCACGCACAGCTTGTTTTTGGCACCAATGCACAAGGCATGTAAAAGGTTTGCTAATTTTGTCTATTAGTTAATTCTTATTTCCTTGTATTAAGATTGTAAGATGTACAATCTTATAATCTAAGTGAGGATGTGGAAAGTGTCCGAACTAAACTACCACGGCAAAAAAAGATCATCTTTAGAATAATTATTAAATCTGTTCAAATCGAAAGATCCATGTGGCACTATGAAATTGTGTAGAACAGGGGTGTCAAGAGAAGGAGCATTGATTGAAGTTTCGTTCCTCCGCGTATCCAAAGATCTGAATAGCGATAACGGCTTCTGTTATCTCATAGCAGCTTTACAGAAATATCTGAAGACAATGCAATATAAGGTACCCTGTGCAAAAAACGTTCCCCATGCAAATAACGCCCACATAATTTTAAATATTTTTTTCTGTAAATACAATTTAAAGGAAAAACACAATTCGATAGAAAGACTTCACATAATTTTATGAAAAATACTAGCTGTGAGGTGTAACTA
>NNCF01127655.1:875808-888556 GCA_002313205.1 Laupala kohalensis
TTCTTGTAGCTCGATATTATCACTTCATATATGTCTTTAGCTTCTTTTATTTTCATTTCTTCTATATCAATCTTTTCCAAGAGCTTTTTTAGTTCTACTTTATTTGTATTTATTTTTTCCTTTCTGTTTCCATGTCTTTCCAATATAACTTTCTTTTTCATTTTTATACTTAATCCTATCAAATAGTGATCTGATATATTAGTTGTAACTATCACAGGTTGAAGGCTTTCAAACACACCACTTACTGCTATATGATCAATGCATGTACTACTACTTTTCTCCATTCTGGTATCCTCTCTTGTACTTTCAGTAATTGTATGAATCATTTTATTATTCGTTATTATATTTTGATATTCTTGGTTATTCTTGTTGATCACTTCCTCTTTTATGTCAATATTTATGTCACCTACTAGTATTTTGTTTTTGTTTTTCATCCTTCCTAATACCTCTTCTAATTCTTTCAGAAATATTTTTACATCCTCCCCCGGTGGTCTGTATATTGTAATAAGTGTGATTTTTAATCTGTTATTTATCAAAATATTACCAATTATAGCTTCATATGCCCTTTTTTCTTCGTTTATGTGTAAGAAACTGTACCGTTCCTTATAAAACACCATTATACCACCTCCTCTTTTTCCTCTTCTTCTATATGTCTCTCTTTTGTATCCTTCTATGTTATAACCATACATGTCTTCATTTTCCTCCAGGTTAATCTCCGTCAAAACAATGACATCAACAATTTCATCTAATATTTCTATTTTGTATGCTAACTCATCCCAATTCTTCTTAATTGATCTAATATTTAGATGTATTATCTTTATACTATCCTCTTTTTCTCCAAAAATCTCTTCTACTTCCACAAAACTTTTGACCNATAAAATTTTTGACCAGCTTAATTTTTTTAATTTCTATATTATCAAATATTTCAATATCCATAATTAGTTAAATATCATCATAGTTTATTTCCTATATTATATTTTTGATATCTGCTTCCTTTTTTATTATCCAAGATCTTGTATCTTCCTCTTTCCTTATATAAATTTTGGAATTCCTTAACCATGTAAATTTAAAATCCTTTTCCCTGGCAAATTCCCTTACTTTCCAAAAGAGATTTGATGTGTATTGAGTGAGTTTCTCTCTTATGTAAACTTTTTTACCCCCCCATATCTAGCCCACCTTTACTTTTTGATAATTTTATTGCCTTTTCTCTAATTTCTTTTTTTGTAAATTTAATATAGGTTTTTATTTTTTGCTGTTTATTTATATACGGAGTATATTCTTTTACATCATTTTCCTGCAGTTCCTCCAGACCCTTTTCCTTTATCAATTTGATCATTTCTTTTTTATCAATTTCCTTTGTTATTCCTATAATCTCTACGCTTTTTCCTAGTCTCTCATTTTCTAATTCATTGACTCTTTCACACAGTATCTCATTTTGTTTATCCTTCTTTTTAAATTCTTCCTTCAGTGTCCTAATTTCTTGTATTTCATTCAGTAGCATATCGTATTTATTACTTAAGAATTCTATGGAGCTCTTAATTTCTGCCATTTCTCTTATTATTATATCTAACTTCCTGTTTTCCACACTATCAATTTTCTTTATTTCTTCCCCTTCTTTCACTTCTAATATCTTTTCCTCCACTTTGCTATCACTCATTTGTCCCATTTTACTTTTACAACTCCTGCATTTCCAGTCTCTTTTTCTTGACTCAGACATTCTTTTGTATGTATGAGCTGATATACTTATGCAGTTATAATGGTATTCCTCCATACAACATTGGCAAGTCACCTCCTCATATACTGTTTTACTACATACTTTGCATGTGGCCATTATTATTATTTTCCTTTCACTATTATTACTTTCAGATTACTTTTCTAAAAAGAGACCTACCAGAGACCTTCTTCTCTTACAAATCCACACACTCTACCACATCTATTTCTACAAACCAAAAACTATTTTTATCAGCTCTTTACTTTCACTTCTCATTCAATTGACACTATTCTCTCCTTCCCTTATGCACNTCAGCCCGAAATGATTACAGCCACCGAACACGGAAGCACACACCAGCCACACGCTCCCACCGCTGAACGTGTTTTGCCGGATAGACAACCGGTGACCATCAAAGCGGGACTCATCAGACAGCGAATTAGGTGGACAACTGAAATGAACAAGAATATTATTCGCTGTTTTATGGACGTTACAAAGTTTGAAACTTACAAGACAGGCTACAGAAATCAGATGTATTCAAAATTTCTTTAAATATATCCAGAATGCATAGGAATAATTAACGAACAAAATCTTGTTGACAGAAAACGAGCAATAGTCGAAACGCATCTTTTATCTCGAGAAGAAGTCAATCAGAGAAATGCAACAGAATAATGCAACAGAACAAACTACGAAGAAACTAATCCCAATATCCAAGTTCTAGCGCTATCAGAAATTATGAGCCAGAAAATCATGCACAGAAGGAAGAGGTACTAAGATCAGCAGTAAAGGAAGAATTTTACATAGCGATCCCACTCACACACATCAGTATTACATACAATACAAAGATCAGCAAATATAAAGACTTGGCGGATGAGATAAAGAAACTCTGGAGGGTAGAGAAAGTCACCATCCGACCCATATCAAAAATATTAATGTCTAATTAATACGTTTATTTTCATAAATATAAATGTTGGTTCGTAAAAAATTATATACTCGTAAACAATGCATCTATATTACCATGTTCATCCCCTGCTATTGAAATCAACAATTAATACTGAATATCGATGCTAACATTTTAACTGAAGAATGAATTATTATTATTATTATTATTATTGTTATTATTATTATTATATGTGTATCAAATGAATTATGTATTTGTGAAGAATAGAAGTGGTACTCTTTTGAAATTAACGTTAATGAATTATAATTATTTTCCTTGAATTTATATAAGTGTTCAGGAAGGAAACCAAGAAAGAAAGAAGGAAGGAAGAAAAGAAGAAAGAAGAGAGGGTAGGAAAAAAAAGAAGAAAAGGAAGGAGAAAAGAAAGAAGAAAAGAAAGAACAACTTGCTATGATATCCAAATTCTATGACAAAAACAATTTACTTTACAGTAAGAAGCAAATCTTTTTACGGAGAAGTTTAATTTGTTTTTTATTCCCTAGGACGGCGTTGTGAGAACTTGAGATGTCATTTTAATACAGAGAATAAAAAAGTTTATTGAAGTTAAGAACATAAAAGAGTATTTTTTGTAATGGAAGTCGAAGACGTGTGTAATAAAAAATTACGAAATATTTCTTTAATAGCGGCGTAATAAAACATTTTTCCCCTTACGACTTAATTGGGATATATTCACCAGTACTAGTCTTCTATTGGTCAGCCAAATATGGAATCAGTTTCAAGTTTGCCAGTTTCAAGAACGAAGGTGAGGAGCTTTTGCCCGCGTCGCAGGAGAGTGGCGTCGCAAACCTAACAAATCCAAACAGCTAAGAGCGCGGTACTTGTAATATTTTCGTGGGCCTTTTTAAGTTTCCAGGACCGTACCAATGGGTACCGAAACGTCTAGGATTTTAGAAGTTTTTCAAGTGTTTCTAATACTCTTCTGTATTTTATTCTGTGACGATGAATTTCCACTAAGTATACTATAATATATTGTCTGCTATGAAAAGTAGTTATTTTTTTATTCGTAGTTGAACATATTTATTTAGGTACTTTTTAAAAATTCTGTTCTTAAGCAATACTCTCTTTTGAAATGATATCTGAAAATTGGAGCGCATTCCATTAATTGTTTGAACAATATCTATATTATATTTCAAATGAAATATTATTTTATTACGAATTATATAATCTTTTGTTAAAGCTTTAGAATGTGCGTTGGAAGGAAAAAAAGTCACATTAATTTTAATATAAGAAATAAATCAGTTAAAAAAGAATTTAACGAAACATGAGACTAATGAGAAGGGAGAGATGTAGATGTAAGAATCAAAAATTTAAAAGAGAGAAGGTATAATATAAATTAGATCCAATGTAGGGACGATCGTACATTGTGGATAATATCTCCTGAAGAGTAGATCTCCTGCACAAAGTGTAGTGAGTTGGCACATTGCTCATGTGTCGGGGAAAACGATATGTGCTCATATATGAGAATTTGGTTTAATTTCGGCTATTCCGTTGTACTATACCCATTTTGCCTCGGGGGGTGCGGACATCTTGCCCAGTCTCGAAAATTAACGGACATGGAGGAATATTTTTCAATTATCAAAACTTATTTTTCTGATACATTTCCGTTATTTTTCATGTTTCAAGGCGTATCAAAAAACGTTTCTGGTGATTAAAAAAAATACGTTGGTTCCGTATGTCTCGTGGGGCAAGCGAGTGATAATCCTTAAGGGACCAATATACACCGATTTTCCCTACATTTACCGAAACGAATGATTTTCGCGACCATTTCCACGGTATGAAAGAGTTGTAAGATAAAAGTTGAAAATTTACACGCAGCGGGGTTTACGCAGTTACCGTGAGGAACCATTTAGCTTCTCACTGTACAAGAGACACTTGGATAGCCTGGCCCGAAGTTTGCACAACCCATCGTGATCTTTTTTTCGCCGTCGTTTTGTTATGAAATGAGTCTGGAGAAATAAATATACGCGAAAAAACTGTTTCGTGAGAACAATACATATTTATATGGGGAAGATCTTCGCTTTCGGAATGCATTATTATCTGCTGTTTGCAACGATGAGTTCCCAGTGCATGACAATATTTCTCCCTTCCCAGCACGAAACCTTCGGAACCTGGCATGAGCGTATCTGAGAGAGTGTGCAACAGCTGCTGCGGCTGTTGTGATGTCTGCGGTGGCGAGGAGCCTGGGACCAGAGGAAACACGTGGCGTCGGCGCAGCGCACGGACGTCGGTGTGGCTGGCGTTGATGGGCGCTCTGCTGCTCGTGACGGGCGCTGCCGCCGCTATCCTTTTGCCATTCCTTTTCGAATACATCCTGCAGAAGGTGAGAGCTCTCTTATATTACGGAGGCGTACGTAGAAATGATTGTTGAGGGGAATGGGGGTTCCCTTGAAATACTCCAGTCCACGTAGACTACTATTCTAAATGCTGGTACGTTACGGCGATTCTGATTCTATGGTTCGTTGCCAGATGCCTGCGATTGTAATGTAAAAGTGTAATAAAAATTGTTATAATATTAATTTGTATAAATTAATTTACATGCGAAACAATAATTTAGATGTAAACGTAGGTTTCCACGGTCGGAGTCAACATATTATTTGTCCGGGACAAACTACGTCTCAGTAGACATAACTACCAACGTTTCGGTAATTCTGCTGTCACTTTCTTCCAGGGTAATCGCAGAGTCAGACGTAAGTTATTGTCTTAACTCTTCTGAAACCGGATAAACAAGTAAAATTGAAAATAAATTAATCATTAAAATTTATCAACCAGTAGTATAATTTCTATGAATTGTTAACATCTCCGGAACCAAATTTATCTTCCTTACTGTTCTTGCACCGGATCTGTAACCGGAACTGATTTCAGTAAATCAAGGAGCAAGAGTTGTGAAGCAGGGCCCATATTTTCATTCGGTCCGGGTCATTGAAGAACAGAACTTAAAGAAAGGATGAGATCCGTCAAAATGAATATCTTAATTGAGGGGTCCTTGTAATGATGAACTGTTGGCATAATAAATAGTGAAGATTCTAGTTAAGGATTCAACTTTTTGTAAAACTATTTTTCAGTAGGTTTAACATAAAAAGTATTATTCGTGATTGGAATTTGTGGTTCTGGGGGCGGGGATTTAAGGTCCCCGCTCCGTCCTCTCATCGTAAGGCACTTCCAGAGTCAGGCGGAGATTACAGAAGTGCGAACTCGTGCTATCCAACTTGTTCACTTTGACAATTGTCGTGTCACTTCAATTGTTACAGTTCTTGTTAACTTATATGTGTGCGAAGATGACACTCACAAGGAGGTGCTGATTCTAAGAAAGCCACTTTTCGATGATTGACTCAGTGATTAGTTCTGACAAACTCCGGGATTAGTTCTGATTGGATCTTTCTTTCTTTTTTCTTTTTTCTTTTTTTCAGGAGCTGAGCATAACTCCAACATCAACCAGCTTCCAAATGTGGAAGGATACGCCGGTGCCTATCTCCCTACAATTCTATTTTTTTAACTGGACCAACCCCCAGGACATAAGAGTTCCTGGTACAAAGCCTATATTTGCAGAGATGGGTCCGTATGTCTTCAGGTAAGATCAAACGTACACTTTTAGATTGAAAAATTATTTTCCCAGGATTTTTCCTGGACATAAAGTTCTGTTAGCTATAGAAACGCTGGAATACCTGTTATAATATTTATAATATTGTTCCTGGTCTCTTTAACCTGATTACACCCAAACAAAAGTTTCACATTTGAAAAATATTCCTCTGTTGTGTGTAGAACTAGAAGCTCATGAGCGACCTCCCAGGTAGCGCTACTCGTGTCTCCATCCTGCCACTAGAGAGCATTGGCGTCGGATAAACACATGTAAACAAATGTTTACCTTGTTTGATACTGTTTAATGCTATGACAGACAGAAATTTGCAAATATGGAACTTCAAAATACACTGAAAAATGCTTGAAGATTATGTCGTGTAAAAGACACAAATTCAATACATAGAAAAAGGAACGCATAGAAATCGCGATGAAAGAGGTCGACGCTTACGAGTATCTTGATAGTATGCCTGTATTAGTTACAGAGTTCAACATTTCAGCTCATTGAATTGTAATTGTATGAGTGCGTGCAACCTATAGAATGTGTCTTTAATGATTTTGATTTTGTATTAGATAGATGATTATGACATGAATACCTTCTTTTTCAAATAGGGTGGCAGTTAAAAACCGAAATTTAAAATTTTCGTGATCCCTGCCCACTTAGATTACTTCAGAATAATAAAAACAGAGCTGCACAAAATGTCAACCAATATTGATACGTACCACCTTGATGTTGACATTTAAACGATATTTAACGTAGGAATTCACGGATTTTGAAACATCTGAACATTCTATTCTTATTTTTGAAAGCTCTGATATGAAAGTTTGCATTCTGTAGTTTTCGAGGTCGCTGAACACGAGCCCAATGTTAAAAAATAGTTTTGAACTTTTACAGTTATCTTTACAACTGTCCATTAAAAAATACGTTTAAAAATGTCGAACATTTAAAAGAACATTTTAAATCTGACTTCGGGTCCAGCGACCCCAAAACTCCAAAAGACGTACATTTTCATGTCAATACTTTAGAAAGTAACATTCTTCTTTCCAAATGTCTTAAAAAGACAATCAAACTCCTCAAACTATAATATTTTTGATGTCATAAATTTTCATTGACCAAGAATTTTATGAGACTAAGAAACTGAAAGGAATGGAGTGAAAAGAGAAGTTCAAAATAATGTAGCTCAAAAGAAAACTGAAAAATTATATTGTATGAGCTATTTATCCATTTTCCCTTATCTTGATCACTGAAACATATAAGAGAGGCCTTTGTAATTTTAATGAATTTGAGAAGCTATGGTCTATTCTGTGACACAAAGAGAGATGTTGCCAAATTGTGTCTCTTTCTAACAGAGAGATTGGATATCGATTGCTTGTAGTGACTTCATGCTTACGCTTAGTTGAAAAGAAAAGTGCCATTCATTTGTGTGTTTCTTATTTCACGCCATGCTCCAGAAATGTTTACTTCTGAAATAGGATAAAGGTACGTCCTGTCAGAAAAGAACATACGTTTAGAGGTTACGTTCGTGAAATTTTTGTAAGCCGATTGTAAACAAAATACATTTTAAATCATACCTTATTTCGGCGTCGACAACACGAATATGTTCTCTCCGTAATGCGATTTTCAGCCTATAAACGTGCAGTAATGTAGAATTTAAAAAAAACCTAGTCCTATGAGAATGAATTAAATTATCTTGAGAATTATTATCCATATTTTAACGAATTTTGTTTATATTTTGGCAATTTAATGTAATTTTGTGATATTTTCTCTAATTTATGATTGATAATAGACTGGTAAAAGAAAGTCATTTGTTCCTTTTAACCATGAACTTGCACTTCATTCTTCTGTGAGTTAAAAATTGATCATTTCAATTTGGCAGTGAGTGTTATATTTTAGAAATCCACTGCACATGCAATAAGACAGGTTTCTTAATATGATCTTTGATCGCATTTCAGGTCATCTGACGAATGAAACCTCTTTTTATAGTTTCATGACGTAAATAGTTCGAAACATTTTGTAAATGTTGCTGATTTCTTGGAAATATTAAGCATATACTCTTCAGTGAAGAAAATGTTTTACAGTATATTTTATGACGTGGATCACTTTGTGTGGAAAAAATTAAGTGCTAAATTTTCACTTAGCGCTGCCAAAGATCAAGGATCCCTTGATTTCTTATCGGTTGTACCCCTTGCTCAAATCTAAACACTGAACCAATTCAGCTTAATTTATCCTTCGAGTAAAATATAAGCTATTCATTTTAATAATTAAAATATCCTACGCATATGACCCTTCATTGGAAATTAAAGTTAAAAATGTTTATTCGCAAAAATGCAGAACATTTTGTTTTGTTCAATTATTACTATTTTTTAGTCTTTGTACCTCCACGAATTACTTCGTAAGTTTTGCGTGACCCAATTGGGAAATCACAGGAGAGTATGATTTGATGACATGAGCCTATTTTTTTTGAAGAGAGATCTATCCAAACAACTGCTATGCGTGTGCGTTCCCAAATTTCCATGAAAACACCCCCCAAATTTTTCCTTATACCTAGATCTAGAGGAGGGGTTAAGGGAGATTGCAGCGTCGTGCTCCTACTGATCGAGAGTCCCTCACCAGAATAATATTAAAAATAAAACTCAATTCAAACATGCGAGCGTAATTCAGACCCACAGAATGTGAGCGCAGTGGGCTCCACGCGCGATCGAAGAGAAGCGAGAGTCTGAGACTAGAAGTTTGTATTTCTTTAAAAATCAAAGTCTCATTTTAAAGTAAACAATTTGCCGCAAAAAAATCAAGAAAAAAAGCTTCTTTTAATTAAATTATCTATTTACGTCGAATTTTCTACCAAGAAACAAACAACTTGGAGTCAAAGAGTTGTTACAAACTACGTTTGACCACGTGGAGGGCAATAAATTAATTTACTTTCCGAAAAGAAGCTAAGGACTATCCCATAATTCCCGATGAAAGGGCACCAAAACAGAGCTTCACCATTCTTTGTTAGGACTCCCTCCTCTTCCGTATTTTCTCGCAATTCCACGACGCATCCCTCCACAGCTCTTTGTAGACTTCTCGGTCCGATTAAACCACTTAATCCAATCGCGCATGCACATCAGGTACTCGCGGCCGAGGAAGCGACTGCTGTCAGTTGCTTAATGAAGTTCAATTAATAAATTAATGGAATTTTTTAAGTGGAGGTCTTTAACGGAGTGCAATTCTGGGTGACATGTCGATGTGCGCGTTGAAAAACGCGCGTTGCTGAAGATGTAAGTTGCAAGTCAAGGCCAAAGGTTTTTTCTGAGAATGATAGAAGACGACGCAAGTTGGTAGAGAAATGATATAATAGAAAACACAAATTACCTTTTGCGAAACAGTAATTTAATTAACACAACATTATTTATTCCAATCTACATTTTTTTCTTGTAAACAAATAACATTTTATGTCGTTAGAGTAGATCTTGTGTGCGAAACTTAACTTACACTGCAGTATATTATTAAGACATTATTATTATTATTATTATTATTATTATTATTATTATTATTATTAAGCCCTGGAAGGGTTTTCGAAGAAGGAGAAAACAGTGAAAGAGTATGACTAGTGAGGGTATAAGTTAACCGAACTCATTTATTTGTTTGGCGATGAGAAAGGGCTGCAGATTTCCAAAAAGTCAAATGGTAAACAATATCCAGTATCATGTAAGATGGTAAGAGGATGTATCGGAATTAATTACAGCCGACTTTTCAAGTTATATTGCGACAAAGATCGTATAAAACAAAACTCAAAGTTATAGTGGAAAGGAGGAAGGCTCATGGAGATAGTTGAGATGTATTACGCATTAGTTGCACCAATAACTCAAAGTTTCTTAATATGAATTATGCCAGGAGATTCCTGCAAGCACCCAAAGTACCTGCTTGAACACATGAAGATAAAATGTACAGCATTTGTGTTATTAGTTTGTTTGACTTCAAATTAAAATGAAAACTATTTTTTAGCATATGTGAGACTATGTCAGCAGATTAAGTGAGTTCGTGTCGGAAGATCACACGTCTAAAAATATATCGTGGTGAAATAATCATTTTGCGCATGAACACATTAAATAATACACATTATGTACAGCATAATATTAAACAGAACCAAATTTATTTTATGCATATGTTGGCGTTGGATTAATCTTGAAGGAAGATTACACATTCAGGTAAGAGTGCAGGGAAAAAAAGGTTAATCACGTCGAAGGATATGAGCTTTGCATTTGGGTGACAGAAATTAAATTAATTTTGAAGCCTAAGCCGACATTTATCGTGATTGTGCATATTGCTGTGAATTGCACGTGTTTTGGGAAGAATGTTCCNTGTGCATATTGCTGTGAATTGCACGTGTTTTGGGAAGAATGTTCCGTTTTTGAACAATTCTGAGAGTTAATGTGTTAATTTAGAATACTTCTGAACGAACAAAATTAAAGGTTTGTGGATTTGCGGAAATCCACAAATACGTGAGGGTTATGAATTTAATGTATTATTACTTGGGTAGTAAATAAAGTTAGGGATTTTGGAAGATCAACAGTTCTTGTTAAAGGTATTTAGAGAGGGCTTTTTGGAGATTTGTATAGTTCTGTTACATTGTCGTTAATGAAATTTTACTTCAAATAGAATATAATACTTATAATAAAATTCTATCTTAAAAATTCTACCTACTCATAAAAAAGAAAATACTTCCGAATTTATTTATTGCATAAACTTTGTCAGAAAAGCAGTTGCAAACTGCGTATGACCAGGTGGAGGATATTAAACTTAAGTTACTCTCCGGAAACAAACAAGGGAACGTCCCATCGATTCCGATCAAGGGCCCAAGGGCAGTGACGGATTTAATATTTATAAAAGAAAATTATTTAATAAATACGTAGTTGACCATTTATTCAAGATTAATAAAACAAATATATTAATGACATTCCCACACAAAGAAAATACGCCACTACCCGAAGGAAAACTGGAGAAACTAGTTACTGAACATTGGTTTTAAATGTTCTAGAAGTTTGAGGTTATATTAAAAAAATCTTAAATTATTTTTGCGCATTGAACCTTAATAATTTAACAATGATAATATTTAATCGTTCCTACTAATTTCAGCGGAATACTTGGTTTCATTGATATATTACAAATCATTTTGAAAAAATGTCGCACCAAATTTGAATAATTTATCTCGTGCGAAAGGTGAATAAAAGATCTAAATATACATGTTTGTCCTGGAAAGTATTTCCAAATAATTTGTTTTTATTATATTTCCTTAAATATGGTTTTAAGATCACTGGTGCATAAAATCATTTTCTACTTAACTATTATTCCTATTTTATTGGTTACAAACAAGGATAAGGAATTGAAGTCTCGTAAATTAATTGATGCTAATGAGATACTATCTTGTGTGGTCCAGTAATCCTAAGAATTGGCCACGGGAGGTCACAGTATTCTAGTTTTCCTGACCTTTTACCTCAGGGCGAGCGTTCCATTTATGGCGCACTGTTTAGTAATTGAACAATTAAACCCCAGCGTGTCTCCAATCTCACAGAAACGTGAAGTCTTGCTGATAATCGTTCCAAACGTTTAACAACAAAAATCATAATTTTATTATTTTGTAGTTATTGAGATAAGGTCAGATGGTATTATTAAACTATTTAACTATGAAACTATATTTTGACCTTATCTCAGCAACTCCAAAATAATATGAATAACGAGGTCAATAACCAAGAATTTACTGAATCATAATTTTTCTACCATTGAAACCATTGTTGGCCAGAAGGCTATAATGACAACTCGGGAGATGTTGCACGGGAAATTTCAGTGCGAGTGAAACTTTGACTTTGTGTGATGAACGCGGAGTTAGGAACTATATTTAATATGTGTGACTCGTTTGATAACAAAGAATAGTAGTATCGAACGGCATTACCAAGTATTCCACGAATAATCTTCAAACAAATTTTTATTGATATTTTTCTGTTTTATGAATTTTCATTTCCCTATTATTTTGTGTTTTTGTATACTGAATTTTTATATAATCAAAACTGTATTGTATTGCTTCGTCTTCAGAAATTTTCTTTGGTGCTACCACAAACTCATTAGTTTTATTGCGTAGGAGCCGATGGAACGAGTGATCGCAGAGACCAGAAAAGGAATTAGTGAACACCTTCCTATGATCCGATAACAGAAGCCGTTGTTGCGATTTAGTTCTCTGAGCACTCTGCTGAACGTAACCTTGTTTGCGTGCTACCTCGTTTGACACCACTAATCTAGAAAAATTGAACCTCCCTTGACATCTTTCCCTAAAAAAACACCTGTAATTCTTGAAACGAACCGAATAGTCCGGAAATTTCTGTAAAAATGTTCGAATCAAAGAAGGGAGTGCTTCGTGTGCTTCCCGTACCTCTCAATATCCTGTCTAGAGCTGAAAACATAATAATAATAATAATAATAATAATAATAATAATAATATAATATAATAATAATATAATAATAATAATAA
>NNCF01127655.1:888653-904320 GCA_002313205.1 Laupala kohalensis
TATATATATATATATATATTGATACCAGTGTGAAAGAGTGGGGAGGGTGGTAAATTTAAATTTATGGTGTCGTATGTGTGTGAACAATTTTGTCCCTTGGACTATTCTTCATATTATCAATAATATGAAAAATCAAAATGAAACTTGATAATCGTCCGTGCTTAATTCTGAACAGCTCGTGGTATCAATTTTTACTTACGACTCGCCTCTTGCAACCGTTAGAAAATTGATTTTTCTAATTGAAAACTTCTCTGGAGAACTAATAAGACAAATATTTACGGAACTCAGGGTACACATTGCGGAAACTCATTTCTTTTATTGAAATATTGAATCGAAAAAGTATTTTGTTTTTCAATTTTGATGTATTTGAAATAGGCACACAACCAAATTTACCTCTCTAAGAAAAGCAAAGTATGTATTATTACAATTTATAATTCGAGTATGAAACATTTTACTTCAATTCATGGAAGATGTTAATCGAAATGTTTTTATAGTTTACCATAAACAAATTTTACCAGAAAAAGTTTTCTTTTAAACGATGACAACACATTTTATGACAATTTTCAGTTATTTTTACCATTACACACTATTCGTAATTCTCGTGCTTTCCAATTACTCTTGAAATGGAATTAACATTTTTTTGTACTTTCCAGGTACATTGCCACATGCGATAGAAAGCAACAGAAATCAAAAATATTAATTAACTTTGTTACACTGAACAATTTTCACCGTAAACATCGTCTCGACCTCTACTTCATCACTGTATTCCACGACGTCATTAAACTTCTCTTTAATCTCCTTTTTAATCGTCTTTCACAGACATTGGCACTGCATCTGAACTAAATAAAAATAATTTGACTTTGCAGGAAAGTGTTATGTTCCATAAGAAATATATTCCCGTGTCAGAGACTATTTTCATGACCAAACCGTGGTAAAACCGGCCAGGGTGAATTGCTGGCCTCATCTTTTCCTCCTAGTGCCGGCGACTAGTACATTCGGAGCTCTATCCTTCGTGAACACCATGGGCACCTTCGGGGGAGGGTATTTTTATGACTCGATAAAATTCCAGAAAAATGGTATTACATCAGAATCTCGTGCATTCGCAGGGAGGAGCATGAGAAGGTGGACATGAAGTGGAACCCCAATGCCACGCTGTCTTTTCGTCAGATTCGCCGCTGGTACTTCGATGAAGAGCACTCCATTGGATCATTAGACGACGACGTTACTACGCTTAATATAATCGCTCTGGTAAGTAGCATGCGCTCTTAGCTTAGTTACGATTTTCACCTCGAGCAATTGCTAAATCAGGTTTATTCTCGTTCTCACTCATCGTTATTACCTTCAGCCTTCCTCATCTCTAATCCACGAGTACATACGTATTCATAGTCAACTTTACATTATTGAAGTGGAATCTTTCTTGGTTAAGATGGGATAAATTTTCTCGTTTGTAACAAAACCGACGCGGTACTGCAATGGTTCCGAGACAATGCCCGGCACCGTGCAGGACCACCGAGAGAATGTCGGATGACTAATTTGATCCTCCCCCCTTATTACTCCTCCCCATTCTCAGCTTTTCAACCCATCCCCTCCAATCAGTAGGTGTAAATAGTAAATAATCTTACGAAAATATTTCAATCCTTTTTTACCATACGCGTTTAGTAGGTCTGTCACGCTTAGCAGCTCGTAAAATCCATATTAAAATTATGTATAAAAATTACAAAATTTCTTTCATTTATTGAAGACCCTCCTAGCCTCCCTCGTATCGGTGGCATTGGCTTCGTACCTCGTTACGCGGTGCCTTAAATTTAAATGTAAATAATTTTCACAACAAAAACACAGTTACAAAAACTATAATTTTATACCTTTTATTTTTCTCTACCACTTGTTAGAGTATTTTCACGTGACAGTTTAACTGTAAGTGTAAACATGATTAAAATTGTACTGTACAATGTATTGCCTAACACACCATTTCCACATTCGTGAATCCCGGTTCCTCATCACATAGACATTACCCGGGATTTTAGTCCTCCTCTGTTCCTCTATCTTAATATCTTTCTTTCTCTTATGTTGTTTAAGAGTGTCTCTTGCTCATTTTAATTACATTTTCCATCCTTCCGGGAGGTGGTGATCTATTTCATTTTTTATTATCTGGCGTACGTTGAACATCTCTGTTATCACATCCTGAAATTCATTAAATGTCTTTTCGTTATTTAAAAGTCTTGACCAGTTCATCTCACTATAAACGTCGAGTTTTAACTGCGTTAATCACCCTACCTACAGCATCCTCCGTTTCACGACTTGATATAAATCCATATTGGTTCTTACTGAAATTCTCAGGTTTTGTTGAGCTCTTTAGAAATTCACTTATCAAATATCTTCCCGATCATCGGAAGCAGCATTATTGGCATGTAGGATTTACATAATGTTTTGTTTCTCATCTTATCTTTCAAAAACAACTTAAAATCACCGATTTTCCATGCCTTTGGAAAATAACCATAGTTATTGCATGCATCGATTATTTCTAAAATTTCATTTCCGAATGTCCTGTATGTGTGGTTGATCATCTCATTCGTAATATGATCAAATCTTACGCTTTTATTCTTACTTACTTATTGCATGAATAAACTAGTTTAACTTCTGTCGTTATCCAGGTCGTATGGTTCGTCACCGTCTCATATTCTCGTACAATGTTTCTCATATTCTCTTCTTCCAATAATGATTCTAAAAGGGTCTCTCCAGTGTCCAATCAAGCTTCGGTGATCCGATCCTTCCCCTGTACATTATTCCTTTCTTGTGCTCCCTTAAATCTCTCCCTGCTGATCACATAAGGTAGGTCCCAGACACTTGATCTTAAAGTTTATTCAATGAACATCTCCCAACACTTTCGTTTCTTTTCTCTTATCTTATTTTTATAATCATTCCGTGTCTGCAAATCTCGTTTCTTAATTTGTTTCCTGTTTTCTTCATTCTTCACTTCTTTTTGATATATACGCACCTCATGTACCATAGCAAGCTGAAGATCGTCCACTCGTACATCCAATGCAGCCTCCTGTCTTGTACTGACATATAATTCGAGTTGTCTATGTTCCTGGTTATATAATTTTCAATTAATTCGTCTGAAATTGTATTTGATACCTCGCAGTTTTTCTTCTAGAGAGATCTGCTCAATAGTATATTGTAGTGTTTTATGACCACTGGTAATTTCCTTTCCTACTCGCCACCTAGTCGCTGTAAAATTCTTTTCCCTATTCTGAAGTGTAATATCAATTATTGACTTTCCATTGTCTGTTTTAAAGGTGTTGATTCCAATTATATTACAAATAGTCATGTCTTTTTGATATATCACATTCTCCAACAACTGTCCTCACTCATTGGATATTACATCACCCCACAAAGTTGATCTGGCATTCCAGTCTCCTCCAATTACAACATATTTCCCATAGTCATCCAACAAACATGCCACTTGCTGAAACTACTTTCTTCCTTTCCGATTATACTTAACGTACAAATTTACTGCCATAAATGTCCTAAATCCCTTTGTTAATAACACTGCTTGCATACACTTATTGCTATACCAATCTCTTTGCAAAACTTCTATTTTAGAATTTGTTATCAACATTGCCGATTTCCACCTATTTCAAAGATCACCCTATATGACAGACGTATATGCATTAAGACTCATCTGCTCGTATATGGTTGTTGCAAAAAACATACATCAATCTGGTTTTGCCGTACATTCTCAATTAACTCATTTGTTCCTACAATTCCTCCTCGTAAATTTATCTATAAAATTTTATAATCCATAATTTGTTTGTTCTTGAATGATATCTCTTATACGCAGATACACTGGACATTTAATATCCCGTAATGAATTATTGAGATGTTTCCCTTTTCACATGCAACAAACACGCCGCGGTAACTCCTCCTTCCCACATGCTTCGTGGCGATGATTGCGATCTCCACGATGGCTCCATGTGTCTGACAATTTTTAGCAAGGTATCCAAATCGCTAACAGCGATACCATCGCATTGGTTCGAGGTAATCAGCAATGACATGCGAGCGAAATCTGATAAATATCCGTCCTCTCTCTGCCAGCATCCTAGGCAATTTCCCACCTACTTCCAGTACTAGATTTTCATATTTTACATCCTTCCTTCTATATCTTTTCACAGTTTTAATTTTCTGTTGAACTTCTCCTAATACCCATTCTGGCACATTTTGCTGTCGAAATTTCTCTTAAGAACTCCTTATCTTCAAATCTCTTTTCCATTCCATAAACTACAATTTTGGTGTCATTCGCCTAAAATTTCCTATTGCTATATCCGCACTACCATCAATAATTTACTTTATTATATACTCTATACGCTCATCCTGCAAAAGCACCTACCTATGACATTTACATGCTCCTTCTCCTGTAATAGTGACCCTAATATTTTTGCTATATCGATATGTTTCTCCTCATTCCGTCTCGTAAAATTATCTTATATTGAGGCATTTTCCCACCTACTACTGCTGAATATGTACGTGACATGTTGTCTGTATTGTTTGTTCATTCCTCCCTTAGTTTTCGATCAACGACCTTCCCTAATGTTGCTATCAGCTAATCCTCATTCCTGTGCTCAATCTTCTTCCTACTCTCATTGAGCATATTCACACTATCATGTAATAAGTTGACCCAAATATCCCCAACACGCTGCACCACCTGTTCTTTATAATCCCTTGTCTGTTCCTTTATCCCAAGTCCTTCTCCATTTCCCTGTACACTTGTTTTCACTACTTGTTCAATTTTTCTATTGTATCTCCCAAATTTCCCGTCAACTTTTCTCGTTCTTGCAGTTCATCATTACGCATTTTTAGTTGTACAATAGTCCACCATAGATCCGTCTCCCCATCCTGTAAAATACTTTTCTGTAAATTACTGTGTAAACACCGGAATTTATCTTCTGCAAAAATTTCATTTAGATGTGTAACTTTTCTAAGGAGACATTCCATGTCCATCCCTGTTCTGCAATCACTTCAATGCGCTCTACATCAACAACCCCTTTTATGCGTTCTATATCAATAATCCCTTTCCTTTTCCGAGGTTCCGGAGGGACCCCATCCTTTTGCGCTGTCCTTCCCCTTGAGGCATAGCTTGGAACTTGTGAGCCATCGGGTTTACCATCTCCTCCCCCGAGACATTTTCTCCGACGTCCGCGTTGGTCAGCAACGTTACAGGTTTTTTTCTTCACTTTAACTTCCGCCATCGTTCCTCCAAAAAGACCCTCTATGTCAACCGTTTTTTGCAAGTCGTTATTTTTCTTGACATTATTTTATTACGTATATCTTTCTTAAAACTTTATCGAATGAAATTGAATTTCGGCATGAAAGAGTCCCCCTGTTCCCCAGAACAATTCCATCTTCTTATCACTTTCTAAATTCTTTAATAACTTTTCTCCTAGAAACGTGTGTCAAAAATGTTTAGTATAAAATTGACCATCTAGATGTACTGAAAAAAACACCTTTCACCCCACTCCAATATATCAAACCATTCTCAAGTTATTACCAATAAATCGAAAATGCACGTTTCTCTTTCACGTGTTAATTGCGTGTCCCGTCCAAACGGCACATCCGATTCAGACCAAATTCAGTATGGAGGTGTAAGTAATGCCCTTACATACACCATTTAACTTTCATAGTAACAGTCGGGAGCTGTTAGGCCCTAGAGGCAATTTTGTATTTACCACGTATGCAGTACCACACGTCTTTGTAGGTAGTGCTGATTTCGGACACTTATAGTAGGCTACTGAACTTCATGAAACACACTGTACACTATGTATATCTCGTTTTACGTTATACATATAGAAGGCGTCATATAACTACGTGGGGTATTGTGGTGCCTACTAAATAACGCATAGGGCAATTCTTGGAAAAATACATTTATGATGTTTTTATTAGTATTAGCAAGCCACTGCATCTATTCTCATCTGGACTTTTTATGAAGCAGGCTCTACATCTAATTAACTAACTGATATACAAATTCAAAAGCCTTCCGTCAACGGGTTACCTTATTTTCAGCTTATTTGTATGACCTGTGTTTCATGGATGTTGTCTCGTTCTTTTCACGTTATGCAATATATCTTCTACAATATTATTCCAATCAACCTCAACATTTCCAGAACAGTTTGGATAGCCTCTTCTTGTCTTCTGATATAAATTTAACCACTTATACTCCTCATAGATCCATGTTTTCATGCACTTCTTTTGCGTAACCAATGTCCTCAAGAATACTAATCATATAAAAATGTTCAATTTTTTCAATGCAACAATTGTAATTAATTAATACACTCATCACAGACCGCCATTTTCGTGTTGCGCATTACAACCTGGGGAAGTAGATCCTAATTATCATGAACACGGCATGTAAGTTAAAAAATGTATTAATAATACACTCACAAATACTGTTTCGACAACTCCTTTCTAC
Source organism: Laupala kohalensis (assembly GCA_002313205.1). Lineage (NCBI taxonomy): Eukaryota > Metazoa > Arthropoda > Insecta > Orthoptera > Trigonidiidae > Laupala > Laupala kohalensis. Next base: position 895,117 of record NNCF01127655.1, read on the forward strand.
GAGTCATCAGTGGTACACGAATTCAAGATTTCTAATTATTTAATTAAACTATTTTAAATTCCTTTATTTATTCCCACTCACAAAGACACTTTTGTCTACGATTCATCAGTTGTACTGTACAGATATTACATGAGGGACGACTCGTCGCCGAAAATGATCTGTAGAACTAGGGCGCCATCGATCTTTGAAGTTTGGGAATCATGCCGCTACTGCAGTACTTACTAGATCAGGCTTCTCACGTNCATCGATCTTTGAAGTTTGGGAATCATGCCGCTACTGCAGTACTTACTAGATCAGGCTTCTCACGTTCTCAGTTTAGCATTGTAATACCAAAAAATGTTGTTTTATTTTGTACCATTAATACCGATAATTATGAATGACATTTTAAGTTCACTGGCAATGAATCCAGTACATTAATTTCTTTAAACTCTTATTCCAATACTAATGAGTGTGATCAAATTCCGTGAGAATATTTCAAATCTCAGATTCATCCAAGCGAGAATGCTTTAAGACAATATGAGCGTGCCAAGCACTCGGCAGGCGATATGAATACAAGCGTGCAAGTCATTTAGGAAGGGTTTATAAAAGTTAAGTGAAGGAGTAGCTTAATTACAGGTTCAGTACTCTTTTTCTTCTTAGGTAAAATGAGGGCCTGAAATATCTGCTCAAATTATTTTTTAAACATTACCATGTTATATTTTGTGTTTGCATGGAAATGTTGGGCATACCCGTCATCAATTCCCTCATGGTATCCTACGTTTAAGACGCTGGTAGCAACCGATGGTTATTCATGATGTTACCATGATGGTTTTCCAAGTGTTAAGTAAAAACACGCTTAATTGCAATGGTTTATAATATTGACTTAGACAATAACTCACAAATATAAACTTAGAAATTTAAGTATGTCTTAATGATTTCTCCTACAATGCGTCGCGTGGCCAATCCCCTCGCGGCTTGATTTACCTTAATTTTCGTGGCCATGTGTACTCAACAACCTTATTTTCTATTTATTTGTAAAGGAGTGCAAATCGAATTTCGAAAAATTTCTTAAAAAACATGTGCTCAAACACACTCCAGATTTCAACTGTCGTCAGTTCTCCTTTCAATGAAAGAAAGTTGTTAATTTTTAGATTTCTATAGATTTCAACTTTTGTACTGCCCGTGTTGCAAACTGTCTCCTTCTTTGTAGCTATTGTGAAATCTGTTCCCTGTTGTATTTACCCTTGAGACACGCATGCATTCAAATTCTGAGGTATCATAAGAATATCGAAATGATATATCATGTTTTGACGTAAAACCAGACAACATTAAATAAATCTTGTCAAAGTTTAGAATATTATGAAAATACATTGTTTTAGCGTTATTTCGTACCACCTTCACAGTATGTAATTACATGTTGTGCTAATACTTATTATATTTATCTATATTCAAGTAATTATCACATTAAAACGAAAAGAGTCAATTTCCCTGTAAGTTGCTACCGCGAGTCACATATATGGGCTCACAACTCTGGCTCAGTTCATACTGCAAAGCAACCCCGCTAGTTTGTCGTGTGCCTCCGAACGTCCAATTCCTTAGGTTAGATTGTTTCTCCAGGTCGGAAACATTAATCAGAGGTGTACCTCCCATTAACGGAAAATTGCCATGATAAAGAATTACAACACACATTTCCCGGAGACAGATACTTCAAGATACAGTTGCGTATGTTGTGTGCAATTTAATGAAAAACTCGACACTAATCAGACTCTTTATTTGAGATCTCTCAACGCGTCTTCAATGTAACCTGAGTATTTATACGTTATACAATATTAAGGAAACTATCAGTTGACATTTCCCTTGACCAGCTACTCTTATCGTGTTTCTTTCTTTTTTAATTTTGACGTAAATAACTTTGACATCAAGAGCCCTCAAAACAGGAGAGCAAATGACATTTGGAGAAACTTAGAACTAAGTGAAGAAATGTGTGCCCGAGGGCTCAGAAATTGTGGAAACCGATGGTTCTAAGTGAAGTCTCGTAGGTTTTGCACATACAGTGGTGCAAAATTGTACTTCTTCAAGAATCAAATGTTTTTCTTTTAGCAGACAATGGATATAGGTGGCAATTGTGTCCCTTGGCATACAAGAAAGCCTCATCCAAACATGTTGTCTACAGTGTTCCAAATAACGTAGCAGGAAAGTAGAGCGTAGTTTTGCAGTGCTCAGTATTTTGAAATGATTCACTTACAAGAGCACTTAATTTTTTTTTTCAGACTGCTGCTTCCCATACGCGTTTTTGGGGTTACATGATGAAGAAGTCGTTGTCCCTTTCTCTGTCGGCGATGGGACAGACGTTGGAAGCGACAAACTCTGTTCGGGAGCTTCTCTTCGATGGTTACTCCTCTCCGCTCATCACAATGGCAAAGAGCATGCCTTCGCTTGGGGACATCAATGTGCCCTATGACCGATTTGGCTGGTTCTACTCGGTAGGTGTTTCTCTTCTACGATCATGAATTAGATGCTCAACAAAGCATCCAGAGCGACGCAAAGTATTGATCCGGGTCCCACACTGCACCGAGAAAAAAATATTTGCTAAAGGTACTCGAAGTCATGACATTTGAATGTTTTGTGGTATATTTTACGCTGAAGCAATACACAACACTCGCTACCGATGACTGAAATGTTAAATGACACATTTCCCAGTAGCGTGGGCGTCGCCGCTCTGAATCACCTGGTAGTCATCGGTATCTGTATGATAAGAAATAATAACTCATCGGTTAAATAAGAGTTCGTTTAAAATTTTACTTAAAATTATTTTTCTAATGAATAAATCCGAGCATAGCTCTGTTCCCTATTATATATATTCTCCCGTGTTTCAACCTTTGTTCTTCAAAGCTACTGATCGTGCGTGGAAAACAACGATGGAACATTAACTTGTACAGTTTCGCCATGAAAATGCGGAACGAATACATATTACCTATAGAACTTATACTCAAAGCCCTAGAGTAATATATTTTGGGGATTATGATGAAGTAAAATACTGGTATATATCAAAGTCGTATTTTTTAATAAATGAACTTGTTTTGGGAGGGGAGAGGTACGTTTGCCAACGTGCAACGTGTATGATTACCTTCAGAGTCGCAAATTAAGTTTATTTTATAAATACTTCGAAATATTGGCATGTTTAATAAGAGTTTTCTCATCTATTTGACCTACACCCAAGTTTACTATTTTTTTCAGGTCAGAAATATTTAAATTGTACGGTGGAATTATATGAAAATGAAACAATTTTCAAGAATATAAGTAGTACATGTCGGTAACGATGGTAAAACTAGGATGCATTCGTGTTTTAGCGAAATGGTTCCAAAGATTTCGACGGCGTCTTCACAATGCACACGGGTGCTGACGATTTGGCGCTGGTGGGAAAGCTGAATCGCTGGAACGGCAGCAACCGCACCGCCTTCTTCACTGGACACTGCGGCCGCGTGAACGGTTCTGCGGGAGAGCTCTGGCCGCCTGGGCGCACTCAAGACGCCGTCGAAATGTTCTCACCAGATCTCTGCAGGTGGGTTGCTGGCCATTGTATTGTTACCATTCAGGTATGATTATTTGCTTTCAATTATATATATATATATATATATATANATATATATATATATATGAGTGGTCCTTGTTGAAAAGCTTTTCTCGAATTTTCACTACATCACTGGAATTAGTCAAGACAGTATCACAACTTCTGAATATAAAGATCTTATTTTTGCCTACACTAAATTATAACGAACTGCAAACCGTTCCATAGCAACAAATTCATCCATTCAAAGACGGGCAGGATCAGCTAGTAATTTAATGCACCACTTGGTAAGATTGAAATGAGCAACAATCATGGTCGTAAATGTACATCAGAGTATCCTTACTTATGAAGGCACGTGATGCATCAAAACGTTCCAATGTTTAGGTTTCGAAAGGAGGTCATACTAAAAGTATATACCGCAATAAAAAAGTATTCTTTCAGTAAACGAGAGACAGTTATATAAATCAGTGAGAAATGCTGGATAAAAACTCTAGGAATATCTAAAATTATATTTGCTGTACACCTTTATATTTATTTTCCTTAAATAGTATTCCCACTGTCGTACTCATTAGTCTAATATTCTAAAACATAGTTTATTAAAAAATTTCTCAGTTGAAATGGTTAGTCGTTCCGGTAAGAGGAACGAACCATGGAAAATGTTCCTTGGTTTCAGTACACAACTTTTGAAACGGTCACGAATCGAGCGATAATTGTAATTTGTTCAATATTAAATTCAACGTACGTTTTGTGTACTGCCCACTATTTTTATTTAGCAGTGTAAATCAAGCTTGAAAATTTTTCTCACACCATTAACTTATTGGTTAATGAATTTTGTGTGTATTTTCTGGGATAAAGGGTGTGTACCATCATTACAATTTTTTTTCAAATATGGTTAAACATATGGTGCGATAAAACTCATTATTTGTTACAGTGCTGACGTAGGGAATTTTTCATTGTCCGCGCTAAATTTATGACGTATAAAACCTTCCTCAGGTCTATCGACCTCCAATTCGAGCGGAACTCTGCTGTGCACGGCGTGGATGGCTTCGAATACGCGGGTGGGCCAGCGTTGCTGGGCAATGAAACCCAGTGCTTTTGTGGCGGCGAGTGCGTGCGCGCGGGTGTGCTCAATGTGTCCACATGTCGCTTTGGAGCGCCCGCTTTCGTCTCCTACCCGCACTTCTTGTATGCTGACCCCTGGTATAATCAGCAAGTGGAAGGTCTGCACGCTGACGCAGACCGCCATCGCTTCTTTCTCACGTTGGAACCGGTGAGTACATCGGTAGAACTTTCGAATATATCTTTTGTATTCTATGATACCAAACAGACATTTATCTGAAAGAGGCGAGGGAAACCTCACCTAGTTTGCTCAAGCAGGGTTTGAACCCACGCTCTTCCGCGAAAACGCTATCACTAGACTACCACTGTTGGTGTATTACTATGTTAAAAATTACAATACATATTCTTGGCAGTTTTGTAATGTTTCAAACAACTTTTCTTCAGTAATTTTGACTTCGTCGCATGCTTTATTAATAGTGTCCATAAATGTTCATGGATGCATAGCATTCAGTTCCAAAGTCATTTCAACATTTAGTAAACATAAGTAGGGTTAGTAAACATAAAAAATGTTTACCCCTCCCTCCGTTGTAACAGAACTCGAACTTCCGAAGTGTAAGTATTAATCTCAGCGACCCTAAAAAAAATCGATTAGACTGCCATATCGATCGTTTTAATTACTTTTCCGATTAATTCGATCCCACTTCACACAGAGTGAGGTACTCCTCCCCCTTCCAATTAGGTCTAAACATACCGTCTGCTTTGAACGGCATTGATAGTATAATTTTTCACCTAAAAACCCTAAAAACTGCGGATTGAACGCAAATCAGTCCTTTACATTTTTTGTATAATGCCACCGCGTTTCCAGTCTCACCTAGAGGTGGAAGGGATGCCATTTCTCATGGGAGCTGAATTTAGACTTAAGCGATATAAGATCACCATTCAACTCAGCGACGTTGAAAAATGTGGACGGAGAATCTCTACTTGACTGAGGAAGGTTGGATGCCGAAACTGTTCGTATTGACTTTGTTTTCCAACTTTATTTTGTAAGTGACTTTTGTTTTCTTTATTTTTCATTAACTTGAAAACTTTTTCATTTATAAATGATGCACCATAAAAGAAACAAATTACGCATAAACATATTCTGATCACCATTAAAGAAATAAATAGAATTTTATTTGTGTACCTACAAACGCACATCTGTCGGGCGATCGTCGCAGGGTCGTGGGAACCTAGGTGGGGATACTTAAATAACGTCAGAAAGAGTTGGAATTATACCAGGAATGCTAGTTTTGTAATATAAATACCAAGTCAATTAATCATTTAATGAATATGTGAACAAACATAATTATCTCAGATATCTAACTTAAACGTAATGAGCACTCCGCTACTGGGCAACAAATTAAACACAAATTTACAAAAATTCCCTTTTAACGCAAGATAAAAAAATTAAACATTTGACTACAATTGTTCTTCGAAACTTGATAACCCGCCGTCAAATACCAGAGTCTTTAATTCGCTCTTACGTCTTTGACTCTTCATTCTTCTTAAATTTCTTCTTTTTGGATTTTATAGTTCAATTGAAACATGTGAATGTATTGGCTAGCCTACTCCTGGCGTTAGCTGCGGCTGTGAATGAGCTCTCTCTATTTTTCAGTATAATCTTTCTAATTATTTTATTTTTTCGAGTTTTTTGTGATCAGTAGTTGTATTTAGATCCCAACTTTCATTGTAGTGTAAAATCTTTGTTCTGTGTGAGTGTTAAGTGAAAAAACACTAAAAACATTTTTCAAACGGACCAAATACAATTTCATATTGTTTTCATTCGGTGCTTCATTCAAAGGTGTGATAAAGTTTACGTAAGTACAAACGGAATCATAAATTCAACTTCTTGGTGCATTAAAATTAATTATTTTGCTGTATTTAGATTTTCTGGTGCGTATACTATTACATCATTATTAACTTACAAATAACGTACTCTATTGTTGCACTGCTCAAGTTTCGTCGTCGTAAATAGAATTATTCCAATATTTTACCATTTGTTTTCGTGATCTTTTTGTAGTTATTCAATACAATTTAACACAATATTGCCTTAGTTATTGTGGTATTAATTTATCTGCAGTTGTCATCCTAAATTATTTCTGTGATTTTAGTTGTTGATTTGTTTATTTACTTATTTAAACCCTGCCCCATTGTTGCACCCAAGTTATCGTCATAATTCATAGAATTATTACATTATTTTACAATTCGTTGTTCTTGATTCTTTCGTATTTATTTACATTTTAACACAATATACGGTAGTTATTGTCGAATAATTTAATCTCCAGTTGTCGTCCTAAATAATTTAACAATATATAGTTGTTGTCGAATTAAATAACCTCCATTGGTCGCCCTAAACAATTATTTCAATCATTTCTGTCGTCGGTTTGTTTATATATTTAATTTATTTAATATCTCATTTGTATCTTCCGTAGTAATAAATATATTATACTAATATCCTTCATTCAGTGTTAGTTGTCAGTTTTCGTGTATTATCATTTGCTTTTATCGTTAAGTTGCTAACTATCTCACAACAATGGACACTATCGCATTCCTCAACTCATTCAAAGCTGATCTTCAGAAGGCGTACAATGACTTGGTACAGTATATTGACACAAGAATCAGTGCGCTAGAAGAGGTCAATAAGAAAACGATCGGCGGTTGGACTACAGTTAGAAATTCTCGATGTCCTTCCAACTGCTACCACCCGGTTAGACCAACGACACATGCACCACCCCAACTCTTCACTCAGAATAGGTTTAGTGTGTTAGATGACATGTCCCTGTTTCCTCCCTTACCTACTCGTTTCATTCCCTCCCGTCCAGTACCCAGACCTGTTCACACACCACGCACTGGTAAGCACAGCCGCCCCAAATCACGTAAAGTAGTGCTATCCAGAGACGAAACCAACATTTCCACGCAGAAATCAAACGTGCTCATACTAGCTGATTCGCACGGTCGTCAGATGTCCTCCGTATTGCATGAATTGCTTCCTAGCCAGTTCTCAGTCTCCGGTTTCTTTAAGCCAAACGCTCGTTTGGCTGAAGTTATTCGAGAACTGGACACTTACACTAAAAAACTCACTGAGCGGGACACAGTAATCATCATAGGTGGGCAGAACGATATCAACTTGGGTGGACATTTTAACGCGTCTGAACATCTACAGAAACTAAAAATGGCCTCCCTGCACACAAACATAGTGCTCTCTAGCCTGCCTCCACGCTTCAACGTTCCACAAATAAACCACGAAATTAACCTGGCAAACATCTCCCTAAAACATCACCTGGTAGACACAAAAATCACATTTTTTTATTTGCAACCACACCTGACTGCCAAGGACTTTACCCAGCACGGTTTACACCTGAGACCGTCTGGGAAACAGCACTTCGGTTCTCTCCTAGCTTCACATCTGACCNATCATCCACCTGCCCCACTACCCACTCCTACACCTCCTCCTGCACCTACCTCATCTCCTCCTCTTGCTCCTACCTCATCTCCTCCTCCTACCTCATCTCCTCCTTCTGCTCCTATCTCATCACCATCTCCTCTTCCTATCTCGACACCCATTTCTTCTCTTTTCCCCATTCTTTCACCTACTGCTTCCTCATCTCGCACGTCCACATCTATTCCTCCTGCCGCCCCCATACACAGTTACAACTTGCGCTCAGGAGTACGATGTGGTACTCGAAGGTGACAATCGCGTTCAGGTGCTGTGTGCGAGCTTCATCCGGAACTAGAAGCTGTACCAATTTCAAATTCCTCTCCACAATCTAACGTCGATTCCATTTCTCGTGAGTCACAAACTCTTTGCGAAAATAAAATAATTATATTTCATCATAATGTCCAATCCCTTTCAAACAAATTGACAGACATTGAAATTCTGGTACACGAAAATCGATTCGATTTGCTATGCCTCACAGAGCATTGGCTTTCAACTAACAACATCAACGATACTGCTATTTCTAATTATTATTTAGCAAGTTCTTACTGTCGGCAAAATTTTAAAGGCAAATATCCCCACGGAGGTACGTGTATCTACGTTCGTAATGATATTTTATCTTCTCCACTGACAGGCTACGAGAACTTCTGCGTAGATAGTGTGTTCGAATTTTCTGCAGTTAATCTGACCGACACCGGTATTGTTGTTTTGTGTATTTATAGACCTCCTCAATCAGATCTTGACATATTTTTTCGGAACTTCGAAATTGTTTTAAAACATATCACACATAAATATACTAAATCTATCGTTATATGTGGCTATTTCAACATCGATTTCCTGAGTACATCCGACTCTGCACATTCACCAGTTAATCGATTCAAAAATCTTATCGACTGCTTCAACCTTATTACTACGATAAACGACCCCACTCGCCTCTCCGCCTCATCTCAAACATTGCTAGATCAAATTATAGTCAACAATGGAATCTCGTATCTCTCTGAAGTGTTTATCGCCGGATACAGTGATCACCTTGCTCAAGTATTGACTATTAATAATAAACTAAAACCGCTTAAAATCCTTTACAAATTTACAAGAGAGTTCAATGACATAAATAAATCCATAT
>NNCF01127655.1:904795-919825 GCA_002313205.1 Laupala kohalensis
AATTCTATGTTCACTTCCGAAACTAACGCCAGTGAAGTCATGAGAATCATTAGCTCATTAAAAAACAAATTTTCAACAGGCGTAGATGATATACCTGAGTTTATTGTTATATTTTCGTCCCATGCTATATTAAATCCACTCATAAATATTTTTAATAGTTCTTTATCGGAAGGGGTGTTTCCTAAAATATTTAAGACAGCTAATGTGAAACCTTTACACAAGAAATTAAACAAACTTAATATTGGAAATTACCGACCATTATCTTTACTACCCACATTCTCAAAAATCCTAGAAAAATTATTCTATAAGCGACTTCTAGATTTTTTATCAAAAAATAACATTCTCTCTGACGATCAACACGGTTTTAGGAAATCCTTTTCCACTACAAGCGCCATATTTTCCTTCTTAAACGATGTTACCACATCTCTAGACCNTGTTACCACATCTCTTGATCGTGGAGAAAATCCTCAGTGTTTTTTTCTTGACTTGTTTAAAGCATTCGATATCATCGATCACGAAATTCTCCTTTCCAAACTGCATTCTTTAGGCATTCGAGGACTTCCACATCAATGGCTAACTTCTTATTTAAAAAATAGATATCAACAGGTACAAATATCCTATACTAAAAATAAAGTAATTTAGCGTTGTCTTTCAGAAACAAAGCCACTTACTTGCGGAGTACCCCAAGGTTCAATTCTCGGTCCTATACTCTTTTTATTGTATGTGAACGACATGTCATCATCCACATCAGATTGCAAAATGGTTCTTTTTGCTNCAGGGATACTAAACTACGTTATTCTCTGGAAACAAGCAAGAGATTATCTCGTCAAGGACCCGAGGACAGTGGCAGATTTAGAGAAGCTATCTGTCAATTTTCAGTTTTTTCCGTGATGTCTTCACGTGTGAAATCTTGAAGTATTCATCAGGTTTAGCTGTGGATCAACAATGTTTTTCACTTTATATTCACTCGTCCTAGAATCTTAAAATAACTCTTAATGTTCGATTAAATGTAACATGAGGTTCTCTTTTAGAAATGGATGAAATTCTGCAATTGCTTCCAAGATACTAAGGCAGTTCAGGTTATTTGGTGAACCAAGTACTTGATTAGTTCCCTGTAATGGAAAACCTCTTAGAGCTAGAACTCAAACCATGAGAATTCTTTTAAGAACTTCAGTCCAGTACTTTACTTCATTTTCCATTGATACAATTTTCAATTTCATTTATTAATCTAATTTGTTATTTTTATTGATTTTATGTACAATATACAGAGAATATAAATGAAAAATTCATATTTGACGGCTCTGCCTGTAAATGCTGTCATTACAGAGCTCTCACATTGTTAATTGTTTCTTTATTTTTTGTCTCTTTTTTCCATCGATACTGTAATTTTCTTCTCCGTCATTGTAGTTGTTCTTGACTGATTCAAACAATATGACATTGATGGAGATTTGTAGGTTTTCGTGGCAGGTAGTTTGAATATTTTTTGGGGTGGGATTGCACTTGATATGACATACGATTTTGATTATGTTCTTTGCTGTTTCCATGACTAAATGTATATTTTATCTTCCTGTTGAAAACCCATCTTGTTCAAAAATGTTACCAGTCCACACGAAATAACTTATAAACGTAACAAAAGGCATGCCTTTTGGTTTCAGAGAATATCAACTATACATGGTTATAAGTTGCTCCATTATTTAATTTTCTCTGGAAATAATTAGACTAAAAATTTTTTGTTTTGTTTTTAATATTCTCTCATTACTTATAGGCAAGGCAATAGAAGAGAAAAATATATGTTTTCAATTCAGTTTAATCCAAATGTATATTTGAGAACCATAAAGTAGCTTTTTCTTTGCGCTAAATCTTTAATTGTACCTCATGGATAGTTGCAAAATCCTAAGTTGCTCACGAGCAAGATAATTTTTGAATCCGCCTCTGCCTTAGGGCCCTTGATCGGAATGATGGGATGGTCCCTTGCTTGCTTCCGGAGAGTAAATTAGTTTATTGTCCTCCACATGGTCATACGCAGTCTGTACTGTTTTTTGACAATAAATTTATTATTATTATTATTATTAGCCGTAGAGCTCCCGAAGCGGAANCGACTATAAACAGTTCCGCATTGGCTGCATAAAGTTTCTTCCGTCGATAAATACAAATAACTCGTTAACAGTCTCAAAAACTAGAATGAATTCGGTTGCGCCTTACTAGCTGGACATACTTTCCCTAAAACTAGTTTCAGATCGCGAGTACTGTCCTGTTCTTAAGCGTATTCGCTTTGAACCGGTCCGGTCCAAAATGTGTACTGAGGAACATACAGCGAGGTAAGTGCAGCGATGCACCGCGTGGTCTCTTGTCAACATCCGTAATGTCTTGTGAGTGCCGTTTCTTGGTTTCGAGTCAAGAGCGATCTTTCTTCGTGGTTTCGTGCCGACATCAGCCGTTGGGAGGGAGCAGTTTCTCCTCATTGGGCGACGCGTTGTACTCCAAGTCCAGGAGCCGAATGCAAAAAAATAAACTCATCCACAAAAATGCACCTAAAAAATTCAACATACGTAGCAACGAAAGGGAGTAGTACAAACCGTTTGGCAGCGATAAAATTCTTACTAACCCATAAAAAGCCACCCCTAAGGTGTCCGATCGCGGTTTATGGCATTTTGTCACTTAACAATAGGATTTTTGAGAAAACTATCTATATGAAAAAATTATCCTGATTCAATTTCCTACAAAAAAGGTTCTGACTATTTTTGAAATGGTGTAGTCGTTCTCGTGCTGTAAGCTCTCCAATCCGAGGGTAGTTTTCAAAATCACAATTATCCATCATTTTTCGATAAAGAAGTAATGATTTCGGCATCTTAAGATTTCAAAGGACCTATGTAACAGAATGTTCTGATATACTCGACAGAACTGCTGCATCATTATGTACTTTAGTTGAAAAACTATTGTCTTATTGTTAGTGCGAAATGAAGGTGGCCGGCTTTCCCCTACATATTTCGTGTATTATTCCCTGCGCGCGCGTAGTGACGCAACTGTGTTTGGAAGTCTATGAACTTAAGATCTTGAGATCGTAAGGTGCCGAAATCATTATTTCTTTATCGGAAAATGATGAATAATTGTGATTTTGAAAACTTCTCTGATTAGAGAGCTTACAGCACGACAGCTACTACACCTATCTCAAAAATGGTTAGAACCTTTCTTGTAGGAAATCGAATGAGGATTATGTTTTCAAATAGATATTTTTCACAAAAACTTAACCATTTAGTGACAAAATGGGAAAAACCGCACCGGGCACCTTAGGGGTGGCTTTTTATGAGTTAGTAAGAATTTTATAGCTGCCAGACGATCAGTTTTGTACTACTCGCTGTCGTTGCTACTTACGTTGAAATTTTAGGTGTATGTTTTATGGATGAGTTTTTTTGCATTGGGCTCCCGTACTACTGTGACTAGCTTGCTGCTGGCGGACACGCATTGCGCATACGTAGTGGCGCTTTATTTAAGTTACTCATTTGATAAATGAATAATTAACCGGAATATATATTCTGATTAATTATATATCGAGGAAATTTTGAAAATAATGCGATACTACTGTCTTCTAGTAATTAAAACGTTCACAGATAAAAATAAAATAAGAAACTCATGAAAGTCAATCTCACATTAGACAAAACAGTTGCGGCTTCCACCTTCGTAAGTCACGTATGTGATCATTAACGTTGTAACGTTGGAACGTTGGAACGTTGTAAATTGATTGATTGTTATTCAAATTTTTTAAGGTTCGAGCACAAATAGGAAATAAAATGTGGAAAAAAATAGTATTTTTGCATTTTGGTATCCTATTGTTAGGATTGCGCAAGTGTTTGAAAAACAAAAGTGGAGAACCTTTGGCTTAGGGCATTTAACCTCTTGTAACCGGGAATACTGGTCGAAAAAATTTCCTGGCGTCCTTCCATCCTGTTTGATGCCGTTCGTTAGGGCAAAGGATTCCGTGCCAGGGACACAACAATATCGGTCATTCTACTTTAATACCCTCGAGGAAAATGTAATTTTGCACCCGCAATTGGGTTTTGAGCAATTTGTGAATGATGATTCAATATCGCGTTGTGTGTTGCTTTGAAGTGGTCTTCTCTATCTAACACAATTTTACGAGAATTAAATGCTGAAACTACAATTCTCTGCAAAATGACCACAATATAATTTATTAAGCAATTAAATAGTTCGATTATAAAATATGAAGTAAAATATAAACATCACCGAAATAATACATAAATGGCTGAAAAATAAAAATTTCTGGTGCTTGATGCACGAAATGCGAGGAAATAAATGTTATGATCGTTCTGGTAAACTAATAGGCTGTTTGTACAATGGTATTATATCTAACAAGAGAGACGTCCATTAATCAGATTCATTAGTGAAAATGGAACAGATTATAGCAATAGTTGAATGCATCGATCCATGTGCCAAAAAGGTCAGTATATGGGTTTGCGTACGATCACTTCTCCATTTGAAATGATGTATTAGAGAAACAAATTCTGAAATGGGTGCACGATTTTGGAATAAAACAGATTTCTTGCGAGGCAATGCAAGAAAAATACATCGGTGCAAAAAAATTACACATACATCATAAATGTATCTAAGTCTTCACTAAGAAGTATATTTAAATATGAACGAGATCACATCGTATATATTAAAAAGCAGAAAATAATTTAGATCGTAAAACACAATTAATGCTAACATTTAGCTGACTATTTTTATTCTTGATTGGAACCCTTGATCGCTATTGATGGGATGGTTCCTAACTTGCTTACTTTTGGAGAGTAAATTAGTCTTCCTCGTGGACATACGCTGTTTGTAACTGCATTTTGACAATAAAATTATTATTATTAAAAAATCAGATGCTATTTGTCAGGCGTCTGTTTTCGGGTTGGGTGTTGGTTTCACAGTTCTCGTTTTTTTTTTCACTATACCCGCCTGGTAGTCTAATGGTAGCGTCTTCGCTTCCACGATCCCGCTGAGCGGTAGAGCGTGGGTTCGAACCCTGCTCGGCCGAACTAGTTGAGGTTTTTAACTGGGATTTCCCTCACCTATTCCAGAAAAATGTCTGTTCGGTACCATAAGTTCCCCGACAACCCAACATCTCTCCTTCCCCATTCCCTCTCCTCAGTCCAACGCTTAAGTGGAAGAGCGGGTCTAATGGCCTGAACCTCGCCAAAAGACATAAAATAAATAAATAAAACTATTCTCCCTGTGGTTCGTGTATTTGCGTTGACAAACGTTTGTCTAAAAATAGTAACCTGATGTGGTAATGCAGGAAAGTGTTTTTTTTTCTGCGACTGTCGGCGTGGGTCAGTGGGTAAAGTTCTGAGCTGATTGCTGTTCAGCAGGATAGTGATCCTCGGTGAGGTGTGGGATTTTTTCCTCCAACTTATTTAAGGTATTTCCTAGTGATAATGGCAGATGGACTTGATAATTAATAAAGACAATCTGTCTTTCAAGATCATTTCTGAAGGTCCAGCTTTTTTCATCTTAATTTCATGAAATGTTCGTGAGCGTGAAGTAATATTTTTTAAATCCATAAACTGCTCGTTACATTACAAAATTATTCTTTATAGGAATGCTACTTTTTTTCTTAGTAGATATCCTACATACCACAAATTGAGACTCATATACTCGAACGCGCATTGGAACATTAATTGGTACTTTGATGTTAATAAACGGACATTCATGGACACTAGGACTGTTTGTCGTGGAAGTAAAGTTCATGTATAAGTTTTAATAAGACAATAAATTCTGTTTTATAAGATATTGTTCTGTTTGGCCAGAAGTCCTGTCGAGACCTCCTGAGAATTGATTCGACTCTTCAGTAGATAAATAAAGTGATGAGTGCTTACCCTAACTTACTAACATAATTTATCTCTTATCTGGCGGTGTGGTTCACCGCAGTTTAAGAGATTTCTATATGCTTATTAAGAAAGCTGAAGTAAATATTTCGTAGTCCACGGGATATGGTGAGTAGGTGTGGATGACAATTTAATAATAGTACATTTGATAAGCCCTAAAACCCCACAAAAACATAATTGTATATATTTTTTAAACTTCCATTGAGGATTTTCATCCACGTACGAAAATCAATGAATTCATTTTCAGGCGAAAAATCGGTCTTCTGGCAAGTAGAACTGGCTCAATCTCCCACTGAACGTAAACGTCAATTTTATATGTTTGATGTAACTTTTCATCTTTATTTTAATGCATTTAATTTTTTTATGGATGTATAGGTCACTTGAGTGGCAGAAAAAAACTTGATCGTCAGAGGAATAAATTTATGATTTATACTCGTACATAATTTTCCCAAGTAATCTGGGACGTTCTTTGTACTGACAATTTGATTAATTGCTATTGATACTTGCATTCAGTTGAGATCTTTATTATCAAAAAGTTACACTTTTCTTGTTTTTGTTTACAAAGATTTTTCATAACACTAATGTATTGTTTTAAAAAAATATCAATTTTATCATAGGAAGAAAATATTTCGATCGCCTTCTTCCTCATAAATTTTTGTTGAATTTTCTTAAGTTATGAGACTAATTTAGTAAATTAGAAGTAAATGAAACGTTAAACATCATGTCATTGAAAACTGTCACGTCGTACTTTATTCGAAGTTCCTTCCCTCTACAGTGCGTAAAATTTTCATCCGAACTTTAAGACTGAGCAAAGAACATATGTTTGTGACGAATATGTTTCAAATATTACATTTTTTTTATTTCGTAGAAGTGAATCGCGTCACAATTTGAAATACATTACCGTCTGAAGTGTTAATTACAATATAGCAAGGGTATATTAAGAAGTGTTCAAGCATGTAAACTATCTAACTATTTGATACTTTTTTCCAGACTACGGGCATCCCATTGGATGTTGCCGCACGATTTCAAATAAACCTCCTTCTTGAACCTCATAAATTCATATCGTGAGTATATAAATTCATCAGTACAATTGTGTTGAAACGATTTCTACTAGGCAGAACTATTAGAAATACATACCAATATAGTAAATACTGTTTTTTTATAATAAGTTAAATTATTCAAGATAATTAATCGCTGCAATTTGTTTCTAAATGGTAACGATTTTTAATACCCCCTTTCCTTCCGTCGTACTTAACCAATTGTTACAAACTAGGTTCCATTGCAAAGATTATTTTCTGAACTTGTACGGTTTCCTGTCTCATTTTAACTGTATCATTTGTGTTAATAATTTTTTTTAAAATACACATTGAATTGGAATTGTGGTTAGTTCATAAACTACCTCCCAGATGACTGTACTGACGACTCGAAATCCAACGAAGAATTTGAATTGTAGTCAATTCCCAAACTGCCTTCCATGAGACGCTACTAACGGTTCGAATTTTGATGAAGTCCACGTTAATTATTTAGATTATGTTGATTTACCTTGAAAACGAAATACTGGAAAACCGTTGTATGGGAGAGACCGGGGCTAGTTGTAAAAATATTTTATAATCCATATTAATATATAAATGCGAAATGCGAAAGCGTGTCTGTCTGTTTGTTGCTTAATCACAACTAAACCACCGAACCGATCGAGATGAAATTTAGCAAGGAGTTAGTTAAGATGTCCAGCATGAACATAGACTAAATTGTATGTTTTAAAGATAAACAAAGATAAAATGAAGTTGAAGATAAATGTCGATTAAATCGGGGGGAAAATCGGCCATATTCACTAACGCTGCCTAAACGGTCAGAGATAGATGACAACTATGAGTGGCAATATTGTTCGCCTCGAACAGTTCTACAAAAATGTCCGCGACAGCATATGTCTATCTACTAAGGTTAATTAAAATTATCGAAAAAACATTGAAGTATTTCAACACTTCTATTTTACAATTGAAATGAGGAATTTAAGAAGGAAAAAATCAATCTTCATCAAATTTAATGGGTTCCTTGTTTTGTACATTGAACAAAGATAAACTCGTGTAAATTGTAAAGTTTGAACGAATGGTTTAGATTTTATAAGCGTTTCAATGAAATGGTGCTACTGCGCTGCCGCAGTTTATCTTGCATTGGAAGCAAAAATTTGACCTACGAGGCTTCCGTTGAGTGGGTTCGTTGGTCTAACGAGTAAACAAAATTCCGAGCAACGCCGGGTAATCAGCTAGTATTAAATAAAAAGTAAACTATCGCCAATACTTAAACGAAACAAATTTTAAAATTTACAGTAATTATTGATTTGAAACATTATTAAAACAATCACAAAACGATAATTCAAAGTATTTAAAATGTTATACATAATTATACAATGTAACAACAACCACGAGGTATATTATACTAGGTGAAGTTTGTAGTTACATGAAATATTTGAAGAATTATGTACGTTTTAGTTTTATTGTTGTTTGATTATGTTGTAATTTTCACAAAAACGGGTTTTTGATACTTCGGTTTCAAAATTCATTTAATTGCAAAATTTATACACATCGGCTCTCAACAAAATTCCAATTCAATTTCAATTAATGTTATTTAACAATCATTGTCCCTGTGTAGGTGACATATTTATCCTCTTGTGCTGTGCTGCTCTAGTAGTAGTACCCTTTATTATTGGCATCCATAGGGGATGTATGTCGATTGAAGGCTGACGTATTGGATTACTAGCCAGGCAGATGTATGCGGCTTCCTTGATCTTCCGTATTAATCGTATAATCTACCAAGAAAAAGGGACAGGTCTGTCAACCTGAGAATATCTGTGAGAAGACTGACTTCGCAATAAGAAATTCACAAAATTTGTACCAATGCCAATGTTGATTTTAAAGAAAAGCTAACAGTAAAACCCTTTATGTATCCATAGGATAACGTGACTAGATTTATCCGTCTCATGGTTTAGAAAAAACATTACCAAGTTACGAACGCCACAATATACTATAACTCAAGTAGTAAACTAACAAAGCGAAAGTAAAATTAAATAACATGAAGTTTCAGAAAACCAAAAGAAGCCGTAATACATCAAGTAGTAAATAACAAAGTGGAAATAATTTTTTTTTTAATGCAAGTTTACATTAAAACAAGAAAAGGTGTCTCAATGAAAAATGTAACTCATTTATCACAAATAAAATTCATCACATGTACAATAACGTTAAATAGGATGCAAACATCAATTTCTCTTTAGTTATTCGTACCTAACTGTAACATGTCAGGTATAATACAAATAAACGATTTACACAAAAACAGAATCTTATATTTTAACTAGATACTAAAATTTAATAGCATTTGTGCGTAGTTAATGAACTGTCTCCAACGTAACCTTACCCACTCCTCAAATTTCGATACTATCCAGGTGTATTAATAAGTTTGTTACGTTTATTTACCTAAGTTTGTCTAGCTCATTTAAGTTTATTTACCCTAGTAGAGCGACGAAAATCAATGACATCACTCTTCAGGTCATCATCGCAACATCTGGAAATCACAACAAGAATACAATATTATCAGTCAACATACTTATTGTGAATATCGGTTCAAATATAGTAACTTAATTCACCAATGTTCGTTATAATTCATTGATCACAAAAATACAAGAGAGGTAATTTAACCTACCGTCGAAGTCTTTGGGAGAAAAATGCACAGAACACACTCTTGAATGAAAAGTAAGTCGCACTGTCGGACCGATAAATCTAATTCACTTTCTGTCACCTAACAGAGAATGCAGCTTTTATTAGTATACAGCAATATACACAGCCAGTGTGTCCGAGCTCATCAACGTCTACCCACATATGTGCCAATTACGTAAAACATCAAATTACTGAAATACTTAAAACGTATTATTACTTTCCCATTTCCGCATGCAAAATAAATTTATGCCCGTAGCGCTGCCAGAACTGTTGTATCCCCAAGAGGTGTCCATAAGACATTGTGGTATTACTTAAAGAACTAACATCAGTTTTCGTAAGCCACAAACAGATTTAAGTAACGTACGCAAATTACAGCACGCTTCGTACTCCACTGTTCATATTGATTCCAAACTCGAACTCACAGTTCGACACAACTTCCAAAATACTTCATCTTGCTTCACGATTTCATGTTTTCATTTCAACTTGACTCGTTGACTCGTTGCGAGCAATAACAAACCAATAGGAGCGCGAGAAACCTAACCAAACACGAACTTGCTGCAATCTATTGAGCGCAACCACAAATATAGCTGGTGGCGCTGTCTGGACGAAATGTTTCATAAACTACTACAAACTACAGACCCTTTTACCCTGTCCTGTTTCCTTTGCTGGTTCCAAATTACAAAATACGATTTGAAAGAAAAATTACTCTGACTTACTATCAGCGTTATCACAAGCATTCGCTCTGTCACTAATTGCAAGCACTCCAGTAATCGGCAGGCATGCCACATGAATAAATACTACCCTATATAGCGGGGTGTAGTAGGTAGGCGAGACTGGCTTCAAGTGGCGGTGAATTACTTTCCTACTTACTTCTTTGACCGATAGTGCTCGCGTCCGTTCAGTAAGCGGTACCTCTTTTAAAAAGAATTGAATATATAGTGTAAGATTTGATTAATTACAAGTTAATAATCAACTTTATTAAACTATTTTCGATTAGAATGTTTTTTAAGCGGATGGTATTCGCGGCCGTTACGAGTAGGTCGTGAGGAGGGAACGAGAGAAAGTTTTTCAGTCCTTGAGATGGATATGAGCATCCTCAATTCAAAAAATAAATTCAAACAGAAATGGTTTGCAATGTATTTGTTTTGGAAAATAACGCGTAGTTCATGGGGAGAGAATACCAGCGCAACAGAAATTTACCAAGTGTTTTTAAAAGGAAAAGGAGGTCACATCAGTTGGCAGGTTCAGACAAGAAGCGGCTAGACGCGGCCGCGGCAAGTAGAAAGGTTTTATGGTTTTAAAAGGAATACTGTGAGTTGCGTGGGTGTGAGAGGGTACGCAACGGCAGCGCCGGGGCGCGGTCGGCTGTACACCAGATTGTGGGAACTGAAAATTTTAAAGGACATTGAAAATAGAATGTGAATAAATTTTGCGTCTTTGTGGTTAAAAACCGCCCAGTGTAGACCGCTCAAAAACGGTTGAGAGAAACACCGTTGAGCTCAGAAACGTTCAAAAATGCAGCGCGTGGGTTGGCCTGGTGAGTGCGTGATGAAGTCAAAATTGACCTATGACAAGTGACGTCGTGGGGAAGGGATTTTGGGTGTATTGGATGCGTCAGTCACATGATTTCAAAAACACAGATCACGTGCGTAAGTGGAAGACGGGACACGAACACGGACTTTATTTTATTGTTTCAACACTGAACCCATTTTCATCCCACGTTCATATTTTCCCAGATGATTAACAAGAATATAAACTGTTTCAAGTATTAATTGGAAAATTTTCAAAACGGCGCATTTTGAGAAATTCAAAATCAATAGTTTGATTTTGAACAAGTTAATTTTCCCCCTTGACCTATATTGTATAGCATATAATTGTAAAGATCATTAAATAACCTGTAAAATGACAGGTCTCTATCTCAATTAGGAGAGCTTCAAGAGCAATTTACAAGTTTTGTGTAGAGCCGTTTTGGGAGGTTTTGTTTAAAATTTACATAGTTGTAACTTCCAAACGGGTTGAAATGTTACAATAATACTCGGTACTTTTCTTGACCTATAGGATGGCTACCTTCCTTCAGAATTGTATCAAAATCTGAGATGGTCATGAAAAAATCTGTTAAAACTGTGTTGATTTGTCGTGAAGCCCGATACTTTCAAAACATTGTCAAATTTCCTATTATATTGATTACATAGAATAAAGGAGAGTAAACATAGCCAAAACAGGTCCCATTAAGTTCAATTACGGTTAAATTGTTATCACAATGTATCTATTTCTGATATGCATTGCTTGGTGGACATTTTATTTACGATTTTATAATGTAGTCAACTCAATAGATGCGTAGTTTTCTAATTTTGTACTGGAAAATCTATCAAGTCTTTAAAAACTGATAATGGTTAGTTATGACTTGGGATAGTAAACAAAGTATGGGATTTAGGGTAGTAAACAAACGCTGATATGTAATTTTGCTAAAAACAATAAAAGAAATATGTAGATACATTGCAATGAAATAAGTACTTAAATCATGTCTTCCACTCCGATATGAAAAAAGTCACAAAAATTTTCACAAAAGAAAATATCAGGAAGCAACCTGTAGCTCTTGTAACCATGTATTTTGGGTAATGAGAACTAGCATGTCAACATAATTTGGTTGAAATTGTTGAATGGCATTCAACAACTAACGGGAATATGTTGTTTTTAAATCCATTGCTGGCGTTAGAGAGTCTAAGAGAACCGAAGGAAATCTCTCTCCACTCTACTAACTAATTATAAAAAATGTCAAATTACTGCCACAGAGTTCCGAAGAAGAGATTCCATTACGTTTCTAGTCACTAATGGAATTGATCCTTCTGATTTAAAATCATCTCGTGCAGGTGTTCAAAGTTGTAGGAAAGTTATAGGTGATAGCTTTGAAGGGACGCAGGAGAATTCAAATATGACTATCGATAGCTGGCTACTAACTATCGATGGTGGTCGGTAGTCTAAACTATCGATAGTGCTATTGGTACTTTTCCGCCTCCACAGTTGGCTCACTCGTGTACATCCGCATTAGAATGACAAATCTTCGCTCGGACTCTCCAGTTGCTCCTTATTAAGAACATTCTACGAAATATATTTATAAAAGTCTAAGTAAAAATAATCAATTTATTGCTGTATTTTTACAAAGGATTATGAATTATAAAATTATTTTTATTATTTTAAATCAGATACGTACCCCTCAGAAGGAATAATCTGAATTGGGGTAAAGGTTCTTATTCCTACAATATTATTCTTAAAGCATGAATGAATACATTTTTTTTTATTACTTATCGAAGTGACAGTAAACAGTGGTGCGAAAAATGAAGTCCAAATCGAGAAGTCAAAGACAAAATAAGCCTTGGATTTGTCATTTTATTGGAGAATTATAAATATATGCTCAATAACAGCGTATTTCAATAATCAAATCCCTTTCTTTTTAAAAGAATACTTATGTTGCTAGAAGTAATTGACTTTTTCTATTCAAGTAATAACTATTTGAGTTCTAACATTCTTTATTGACAGTTTTAGTGGAAAAAACATGTGCACAAGTTTCAGACATCGAAAATAGAACGTATTTCGTTCAGAACACAGCGTGTTATCGTTTATTTGCCAAAACGCAAAACTACAGTAAGATTTATCCCTAGACATCTTCGTGTTGTTTTATAACGGTGAAATAAGAATTTTTTTCTTTAACCCTAGTATGCATGGATAAAGATAATGGTATCATAATATTTGATTGTTAACCTATGGTTATCATTGAGTGGTCATCTGTTAAAGCCAAAAGACCATTCATTTTATGTAACCACCAATGACCGGGCCATTAATAGCCATTCATTTCAAGTGGCCATAAGTGGCCGTTGGACGATAAGAGATGGCCACCAGTATGGCCATTTTTACTGGAGTTGTTGCCATGTGGTCTGCATGGAGAAGGAAGCATAAGATTTTGATAAGGAAAAACATACGTAACCAACCCTGACAACGGTTCAGAATAAAAACAAGACTTTGGCATGCAAACTGGCCTCCAGAAAACTGTATCTGATGAAGAATTAATTACATAAGTATTTTTACCACTGAACATGATGCATTAGCATCTCATGTTTTGTTTGTGTCAGAGTTTTGATCCCACATCCGCTCGTTCAGTCACATGCCCAGATACGCTTGCATGTTACATATGGTTCCGATCTGGAACATCTCATTCTGAAGTTTGCATTGATGAATGAAAAATGTAGTCTTTCGGAATACCGTGACTCTTTCATTCATTCACAATTTGAACGTATCGTGATGGAAAAAACAGTTACACAAGATCTGTCCAAGAGTATCGTGCCACGTGATATGTTTCTTACTTGAAAGTCTTCTGCTAGCCACTGGCGCTGCCGGATGGATGACTGCAGGTAGTATCACGTGAAAGTAGTAGTCTGATTTTCATTCAAGAAAGCAAGCGATGTTTACGAAACGCTTTGAGATTGCTAACGTTGTAATCCTGTCTGACGTGATGTATATACAGCATTCGAATACCAAAACATTCTTGTGATGTAAAGGATAAGGTGGGGTCATTTGAGGATATCAAATTTTGACTACCCAAACTTTGGGGTACCAAGTACGAACAAACACGAAACGAAATTCACGAACCATGAACCACGAACAAGAATCTTCAAACACGAAATTTATCAAATATTAGAATCAGGGCCAGAAATATGTGTACATTGCAGAGTTTTACTTTGGTTTGTGCTTATGAGTCATAGAAGGTGTTCTCTTTGGTTCATTTAAGCTATTTTGTTGTCTCAAATTTTTTTCTCTTCAGATTATTGACTTTTGAATTATTTGAGGTTCAAGTTAATTGTTAACCGGAAAAAAGTATCATACTATAAAATGTTAGATATGTTGTTGGAGAGTAGCATTTACCCTAACATTATTGAACGTTTTGGTTAAATATCTAACATTACATTGCCATCAAACTACCTCACATAAAATCAGTAGTGGGGTAAATTTCTGGTAATGAATGTATTTGCTTTTTATTATACGTTTTGCGTGATTTTTTAGGAAAATAAACTACTTTCATTTTATGGTTGTGATTGCTTTCTATGATGACAATTGGTTCCCTACTGAAGTTGTTCCCACCACAACAAAAAACAGAATGTGTGTCTGAAGTACATCGAGAGGACGGATCCTAATAACTTCATACGGCCACAAAAACGGGATGATTTATAACTGTTTAGAAGGTGTTAACACTATTTTTTGTTCCTGATAAGCGTTCACTGGGTGTTCGATTGGGAATATATTTTACTATGAATGACAAAGGGAGGTCATGACTCGGGAAATTGACTTTGAGGTGGGACTTCGTAGGATTGTAGTATCTAAGAGTCAACGACTTTCAAAGTAAGAAAACGCAATAGCCAGCCAATTCCGAGAAAAAAGCTCTC